>NSDO01000554.1:0-18618 GCA_002286825.1 Lagenidium giganteum | reverse complement strand
TAGACTTAGCCAATCAGAGGGCTGATCTCACTTATCATTGAGAATCGTGGTTAGGCTTCAAGCCATCACATACGAATTTGATTGGCCGACCCGCAGTAAGGTTAATTCCGAGGCTCCCATAGTAGCAATAGAAAATGCTTATCGTGGAAAATCGGCGATAAGCTCGGCGCTGGGTGAGTTAAGAGAAAGTTTAAAGAACAGAATTCACACTCACCTAGTGCAACACGAAAGAAACGGTTGCAGATATTTTCACAAAGAGACTCAGCGCCGCCAGTTCCAGTTTCTTCGTTCCAGGATGCATATGCGCCAGAACAATTAGAGCAAAGTCGCCAGAAGTCCTCCAAAATAATATAAAGCCATGTTTTGGCATTGATATATTTGATATGTTTGACATACTGGCACGGGTATTGCAACTTTTGCGTTCTGACCGTGTCAGCGTTGCATTGTAGCACTGCTCAGCTTTACATTCTCTTCGAGGAGAGACGGTGAGCTGAGGTTGAGTGAGGTGCTACATCGCATTGGACGCATTATTGGCATTATGAACCGTCGGCAACGCGTCGTGTACCAGAATCAAGACCATCTATCAGAGAGGTACGCATACTGCGGTTTGTATGGTGTGAACAACGCGCTGCAACAGCGCGACTTGATTACCCCAGCCTTTATGGCTGAGGTACTCCAAGTACTCGCCCTTAAATGTCATGGTGAAGACCATGGCGATCCTCGGTATGGCGCCTACAACATGGTAGTCTTTCAAGTCGCGCTAAGCAAACGAGGCTACGACCTTATTCTCTTGAACAAAATCGGTACCTTCAAGAACACGTCGAAGGATAAACGGTGGGAATCCATCACTCGGAGTGCAGCTAGCAACCAACCAATCAAATATCCAGTAAAACCTTCTGTGTTCAATTTGCTACTGTACAGAGAAAACTCGTCTAGCAGAGAAAAATACAAGTAACGTTCATGTCGTTTGAGTTACTAGCAGTCACGCATTCCAGATTGGGTGGGGCGGTGAAGGAAAACGCAATCTAGGTGAATGCAAATGCACACCACAGTCAAGTCCCTGCAGTGTAACGTAAACTGAGTTCCTCTATGAACTCTTTTAGCCACTCATTGAATTCCCTCGTACATCTTAAACAAACGATCACATACAAACACTTAAGGTATTAGACCTCGTACAGGCCACATTCATAAACGATCTCTAATCCACTCTTTGTTTTGCCTGCTCCTACGCGTTCGTCGTCTTCCTCTTCGCTCTTTCGTCGAACCTTTCACAATTTCTGATTGACGTTGAAATGATCAGCAGTGCCAACCAGGTATCGGATCACACGCTTCAATGCACCCACATGCTTGGTCGATGGGTTCGAAACAAAACGACTCAATGGCCGACAGTGACTGCGAAGGAAGTGACGACGTGATTTATCTTCGTGCTGGCAGATGGCGATGTGACGTGGATGTCGCGAAGGCAGACCATCACCACCCTGATGACAGCTGAAGCAGAGTATGATGCAGCTTGTGAAGTAGCGATGGAAGCTGCAGGACAAGGCTACCAGTCCAACGTACACGTTGGACCTGACACATCAAACTTCGCTGGCATTTCATTCGTGCACAAGTTGAGCGTGGGCTAACGGCGATATGGATCCGGCTGACGGACCCACCAAGGCTCTCGACAGACAACGACTTACACGACTGAATGCAAGCATGGGTGTTGGCAAGATCACTGCGCTGTGAGTTCGAAGCCAACGGAGGCGTGTTGGAGATCGAGTGTTCTCCGTGGTTTTTTCTGGGCGAGCAAGCCCCTCAAACTGTCGAGCTGGTTCATCGTGAGAGTGTTAGCATGAGCTGAGATGTGAGCAGCCGCATGAGTACAGTACAAGCAGCTTTAAATTTCTATACAGCCTTGAATTTGCTAGCTGCGAGAGAGTTGCAGACGATTCCAACAGACTACACTGCCACTAAGACATGGTGACAGTGCATCTAGTTCTCTGACAGCGCATCTAGTTCTCGTGCGTGAAGTGCCATACTCTATTAAGATCAGGGACCCCGAGATTCTTCGGCGCATTCGAGCGCTACGAATCACTGTGGCGGCAGATCAGCCCATGAGGGATGGTCAAGCGATTACAAATTGTGCCACATCTGATCATTCCTAGCCAAGTGCTCACTGATTTGGTTCTCTTACTATCTAGAAGATTGCTACAACAGCTGGACCAATTTTCGACAGTCATCTTGGACACGGCAGAGTCGTGGGTGACTTAGCAGGTTATTCTGCACCGTAGCATCACACTGCGGAGTGTCCCCCAAGTACACCACCGTGCTGGCAAAGAACGAGTCGTCCATCCACGAGGGCAGCACAGACAGATTTGTCGAATCCAACGACAGCAAGTCCAGTGCTGTCCGATTTTGTGCTGGAACCTCAGGAAGCTGGCTGACAGGATTGCCCGACAACCCAATCAACGTCAACCAGTGGTTCGTAAACAGCCCAACTGGAACCGTGGAGATCTCGTTGAACGAGAGCGACAAGTACGTCAACTTCATGTCCACCAACACGTCTGGGATTTTTGTGAAGTTGGAATGATCGACAAACAACCACGCTCCTGGAGGCCACACTGCTGACAAATTCGATGGCACGTCCGACAGCGTCGACACACAGATCTCGACGTCGAGCAGCAACTCGGGAAAGTCGCTCGACAGCAGGCCGGTGGAATACCCGTGGCGTTGAAGCGTACAAGGAAGACGAATCGAGCTCTTGGGTGGTTTGTCTGCGTGAGTGCAGCATCTTCTCCCCACTCAATGAGCGTGAAGTTGTTCATCTTCAATCCGACGAGGTTATGTAAATTCTGGAGGTTGTTCGGCACGTACAAGGCCTCGTGGTGGCTTAAGATGAGGTATGAGACTGCATCTTCGTCGAACGCGGCCAGGCGCTTTGCAATAGCGTCTTGGGTTTCTTGATCTGCGGAGACGTGTGCTCCACTAAGTTCGATGAGCGCGCATCCTGGCTTGGGTCGAAACCACGGTCTAACAACGATGATGCAGTCAGCGGAGACAGGCTTGATCTCAGCGTACAGTTGCGCGCCAGCGACCAGAAATCCCCAGAGAATACACACAGCATGAAACATCTTCGTGTTGGTCTTGGCCATTTGTACGGATGCGCGCGCCTTCGTGCTCGTGGATTTATCGTCATCATCGACTCCAGAGTTTGCCTTTGGATGTATCGGTACGACGGCAATTGTCGTCATCACTGTCTTTTGTGGCGTCGATGTTGCAGACGGAAAATGCGATGTTGGGCAAATTGCCGATGGGTGCGTCGTAGGCCGCACCAGTGACTTGATCGTTCGAGCACACAACAACAGGTCGCTCCCTAACAGCAATCGCTGTAGCAGATCTGGGACCGAGTAAACCAGAAGCAGCTTGAACTCGTTGAGAAGCTGCAATAGCGATTGATCGTCGTAATAGAACGCTCGAGAGAAATCTTGGCGCCTTGAATCGTATTGCTCGTAATACGTGTTTAGGAGGACGCACGGAATCACGATGACCGACAAAAAATCGAGAGCCAGCTCAACGACTGCGCGCGTTCGCAACAACAAACGGCTGGCCTGCTTCCGGTGGATGACGTACTCGAGCACTGGGTTAATCCAGCAGTTGATCACCAACATCACTGCATACAATCGCTGTAGCCACATGCGAGAAAGATACCAGCTCATTCGATAGCACTGGACCGTCAACAACGCGATATCGATGGTCGCACGAACGGCCATGTGCAACTCATCAAACGTGGTTTCCGGCCCCAGAATGGTGCAGCGATGGCGAATGCAGCTCCATATACGCTGCAGGAGCGAGTCCACCTTGCTTCGAAGACGTTTGAGGCTTGCGACGCGTCCTTCGGTCTTGTCAAGATTTTCCGCCGTCACCGGCGACTCTAGCGTAAGACGACATTGGCGAAGAGATAGATAGAGGATCTTGATGATTGCGAACACGTGCGCGGCGGCCAGACCTGCATGTACGACGGTGACGGCCTTGTACGCCGTGACTTCGATAGAAAGCGAGTACAAAATGATGGTCCAGATGAGGTTCGTAGACACCAGGTTGTAATACATCATCGCGATCAACACGTAGAAAGCCGCACAGAACGCGTGGATCATCACAACCAACAACCAGCAAACTAGGAGTGGCCACCTAGAGAATTGGTAGAAGCCACGGTTGATTGATTCCTCCTCTTCCGACTTCGAAGATGCCAGTGGATGAACCGCCGTGCTGGATGCTGGTCGCTCGTTGGTCTCTTCCCAACCAGGTTGCCGCACACGAACACTGGCGCCTTCGCTTCCCATCTCGGTCGATCGCCGCGACAGCGCTTTCCTTTACCACTTGCGGGCTCGCTTCCAGCTACTTAAATGCCACGTTCGTCGACCGTCAGCATCTGCGCCGCTTCGTCCTCGGCCTCGGTTTCTCAACAAGTCGGTGCTAAATCAGGAAGAATAGCACGACCAATACCAAAGCACGGCCATGCCACCTCGCATCGCATCCGCAGCATCAGGTCCTGAGGCACAGTGCCACCAAACGCGGTTTGGCACCGGTACTTTTCTTCCTCCAAGTGAGGCTTGGGTGCTTCCTTCTCGGATCCACAGCAAGGATTCTTAGCGGGCTGCGCTCATAATTCACCCACAACCAAGCAAGCAAAGCGACATGCGCTGTAATCCTGGAGTTGTTCCGCGTTATGCGACTTGAATATGAAATTGACGGTGCTAACAATGGCAAAGTCGAATACCGCAACCAATTGCGCTTTCGCAAGATCGGATTTGGATCGACAGCATCAATGGATGGAGAGATGACATCAGCGTGGGCAGTGTTAACACAACGAGTTCTGCTGCGTGACTTGGGTCTGCTGCCCGAGAAAATGATTCTGTGCTCTTTATGACCACCATTGCCGCCAAATCAGCGGTGAGTTATTGCCTTATGCGTCAGGAAGATCGTCTTGGACATACTGAAGCGCAACAAGTTGTACGTCAAGCTTGCGAGGTGCGTCTTCTATGCGCCTGATTATTCCATGGCTGAGTGACGTTTTTGTCGGTCGTGATGGTGTGCGAAAAGCCAAAGTGCAAACGATCAAGGAAAGTTCAAACGATCACGGATTGGCCAATATCAAGAACGCAAGAAGACTTGCACAGCTTCCTTAGTTCGACGGGATACGTCCAACGATTCTGCCCCAAGTATGCCAACTTGACAGCGTCGATGGTGTTGAACGACCAATTGTTTATACGAGTCGAAGAATGAAAGCAGCACAGCTGAACCACCCAACGCAGCAGCAACAAATCGTTCACTCGTTGTCGACATTCCGCAGCTTTGGCTTGGACAAGCCACCAACTGTCTAGACCGATCACAAGAGCTTCGAAGGCTTGTTCAGCCAGAAGATGGCAAATCGTCGACTGCGCGATGCCGAGTACCAAAACCGATCTTCTCGCGCTTGCCAGGGGTGAAGAAGGCATTGGAGATGCATTGAGTCGAAGGCCGGAGATGCAACCAGACACTCACCCTTTCGCACGACTTGAGCGTAACCAGCTTTCGATGATACTTCCTTCTACGTGATGACAAGTGCCCGTGGGATCCGATCCCCCTTCCACAAGAAGAGCGTCCATGGCACACATTGAAGGTGGCTGACTGTCCAAATGGTGACGAATGCAACAAGTATGAGAATGATGTGCCCCTCATTGTTCATAGTTTTGTTTGCACTAGTTCCTTCATAGCGCCGCTCGTAATTTCCTCTAGCTATTTCGCATTCTTCGGTGTTCAAGTCTCCAGACGGCGTCGGCACACTCGCGCAATTCGCGAACAGATGAATCAATGGTAATCACATGCTGCATGATGAGGTTGCGTCCGAAACCAAAGTTCTTGGGGTTGGGCAACGACACGGAGACGCACACACAGGTTGACACAATCGAGTCGTCCATTCGCTTGCGTGACCTGGTCCGCTTTGAACGGATGGATCGATACTGAGCTGCTTGCGGCGAGTCTTGTTCAAGAGTAAAATTGCGGGAGTAGTGTTGTCAGTAAGAAACAGAGATTTTGAATTCAACTGACCTAGAGGCCCACGCACATTCAGCTACGACGATGACGAGCTCCTGGATTCACCAACTTGCTAAAGATCCATCATATCGTCGGCATCCAAGCCGTTGTTTCCAGGGGCGGAACCACCCGCAAGGACAGTGTGGTGGTGGTGATGATGCATTGCCATCTCCGACATCTTGGCCGACTGCTCCATCGCCAGCACCGGCTCATCGTGCGAAACACCAACGTTCAAAATCACCCAGACGGGATCGCCAAAGAAGCCAACCGCAGGAGCATGCAGTCGCCAGCTGCCTGCGTGTGCACCAGCCTGCGGCGGCATTCGTAGGCACACGTGGACGTTCACGGAGACACCGGCGTCGGCTGCCACGTGGATTCGCTGTGGCGCGTCGAAATGATCACCTTGTGAGAAAACCAAGAACGTGTCTTGTGGCCATGCCTCACTGCCTGTGTTTGTAAACGACCATTCCTGCAAACGCCATCAACACACGTTAGAGCCATCGGTCCACGACAATCAATCAGCGCATCAACTCACCATGTTGACGATCATGCCGGGGAAGAACATGGTGTTTTGCGACGCCGAGAGATCGCTGGTGAACTTGGCTTGCAGCTCTGTGCTGGCTGCTGTCATTGCTTCGCTGTCCATAGCTGTTGCTGCACTTGCGTTCGCGCCTTCATCTGTGTCCATCGCGTCATCGTCCGCTGGCGCTGAGCGCTGGGTGCTGTCATCACCACCACCACCACCGTAGCTGCCACCAAACTCGTCGCCAAAGCCCGTTGCAGTGGGCGCCGTGCTCAGATAGTTATTTGCTGCCGTCTCGACGTTCCAGTTGGACGCTTCCAGGAAGAACGTCGCCGTGTTGACGTCCGTCTGCAGCAGGAACGCGAACTGGTCCACGAGCTCATCGTGATCGCTGGTCGTGATGCTCTGGAACATCTGCAACAGCTCGTCCGCCATCCTCGTCGCTCTGTGTCTGCCTGTGCGCGCGCCATTGTCATCAACACAACAACAAAACCATGTTGTGAGCTCTCGCCTGGCATGGCATGGAGCTGCGTTTGTATGGCCGCACCTGTGTCTGTCTGTCTGCTTGGTTGTCGTACGCACCTGCCACTGCCGCGTGCGTGTATCTGTCTGTCTGTCTGTCTACGCGTTCGCTTCTTCGGGCTCTCTCTCTCTCTTCCTCGGGCGTGCGCTCTGTGTCGTCTCGTGCTCCTCCCAGAGAGCTCTTTGGCGCTGTCTTTTCAACGCAGAAGGAACACAGGCACGACGCGCAACCTTCGCGCAACCTCCTGGTCCCGCACCTTCACGCGACATTTCCAACATTTGTTCTTCAGGTCACATGCGCCATCAACAACAGCAGCCGACCCGACCATCATTGCTGTCCCACTGATGCATAAAACGCAACAGTCGAAGTAACTCGGCACAGACCGCAGCGTTTGGTCACGTGCTGGTGTGTACTCATTCGTTTGATGCCACAGTTGTCCAAGGCGACGGTACATCAGCCACTTCAAGTCCACCTGCTGCGACTCAACGGATGTGACGAGGATCCTCAAGTGCCCCACCGAGTGCACCGGAGAACTTCTTCCACTGTGGTTGCCTTGCGAATCGTTGGTCGTTGACTTGCACCTTCATGCACTCGAGTTGCTCGGGGACTGCCTGAAGACCGACAGAAGCCAAGAGGACCCGAGTCATCTCGTGACGCCGCGTTGAGTAAAAGTTCGATGGCAGTGCAAACGCGTCTGCTGACTCGATGATGCCCAAGTCGGCGATGGGTGCCCCGTCGTTGCTTCCGAGTCCTGGTGGGAGCGGGTGACTCGCGCAAAGGAAAGCTGTCGGAGAAGCGGGTGGAGATCTGCTGACTCCCCAACGCGCGAGAGTGGAGTTGAAGACCGCGATGGTCTGCACTGCATGCATCCGCTGCAGCAATTGTGGCTTCTCGCGCTGCGAACAGTGCGCAATGGGGACGCCGGGAATGAGTGAGAGATCGAATGGCGCCAACAGCTTTGTCATGTTTGCGTCTGAGCCCTCTACATGAACATTGATGACTACGACGGCGCACGAAGGCTGGCTAGCACCCCGCAGCTGCAGCTGTGTCTGACATTGGGCTCCATTTCCAGTCACGGTGTCTTTCAACGCCAAGCAGTGAACTGCCAATACGTCGTAACCGAGCACTACAACAAGTCGGTGAATATAGGTCCCAATAGCCTAACGATGCGCGATCGCCTGAGACTTTGAGCCCTCTGGGGTTTTCGTTTGGCCAATGCCTTCTGATGTCACAATCGCGTCGATGAATCCATCGCCGGTGAATCAGACGGTTGACTCGATAGCATTGGACGGATTGCATCGTGGCCTCCAACAGCTCTTGATGCGCAAACGCGTCATTAAAACGATCTCCGTGGACGCCAACGCGATACCTCCATCGGCGCAGACACTGCCATCGTAAACGTAGGGACTTGCAGCATCTTGTGGTTCGACTTGCAGATAGCTGCTTGAAAGTCGAATGGGATTGGTCGGAAGAAGAAGAATCGCGCTGTTTTCAGCCAAACGTGAGCTCGTGTCACGGCGTAGATGTGAAAGGTGCCCAAGACCACATT
Source organism: Lagenidium giganteum (assembly GCA_002286825.1). Lineage (NCBI taxonomy): Eukaryota > Oomycota > Peronosporomycetes > Pythiales > Pythiaceae > Lagenidium > Lagenidium giganteum. The sequence continues at coordinate 9,969 of NSDO01000554.1, read as the reverse complement.
CACGAGGACGGACCATGTGGTCACAGTTTGATCGAACGTGATGACGACTCGATGGAAGAGGTCTTGGAGAGTCAGTACGTGGAGAATTGACTTGCTGTTCGCAGCAAGATAGAGTGTCGCAGTGATGAGCAACGACATCGCGTGCAGGAACATGAACAAGCACCACAGCAACGCAAACCCCTTGGCCGAACAGTGCACGACCATTGTATTCAGGTCCCTTGGAAGTGCCTTGCGATGGATCGGTGTGAAAAAGTCGTAGTAAATGCTGTTGTGCCCCACTCCACCTCTAGCAGATATTGATGTGCTCTGCTGCCATGGTATCTGTGGCGAAGTTTGCCCTGCTGACCTCGTGTCGGTGCAATGTCGCATGATGCAAGCGCATCTGGTGCATGCAAGACTACACTTCCGCACAGCATCCACCAGTGAGTTGTAAGCGCGCAATTGGAGACCTCGTGGCAGCTTTGCGCCCGAAAGTTGCTGATCCACGCAGGCTCGGTCTGCTTGCCGCGTTATTCATAATGATCAGCTGAGTGCGGTTGTGCTGCGCAGTCATTTGGGGAATTGTATGATAGGAACTCAGCACAAGCCTGAATGCCTCCAGATAGCTCGAGCTGCATGCATTTATGAGTTGCCCATTGCATTGCGTTAATCAGAAATATGATCAAACACTGGGGTATGGAGTCGGCGGCTGTCAGCAACTGATGTTGTTGTGTAGATATGTCAAGACTAGATGGGGAACTCCTCCACATCTCATCCCAGCCATTGGACGTTCGGCTGATCTTTCGACCTTGAGCGCCTCGTGATTCGCAGTCCAGGCTCCAGCTTCCCGCGTACGCCTTGCTCAGAGCTCATCCACATGACGACGCTAATGTCGAAGTGTTTGGTTCTCTTCATCAGCCATGCGTAGTACAGCACATCTTTCGTGCGAATCAAATCTCCGTTTCGCGCATACGTGAAGCCAAACCCACAAAGCGCGTGGACGGGGAACGCGGCGCTGCCGTCGATTCGCGATGAGATTCGTTGCCCACTGAACGCATTGCAGTCAAAGCCCAAGCAGAATCTCTCGAATGTCGATGAATTTTCAGTTGGTCGTTTAAATTGGCGCTTGTATGTGCATTGGGAGTGGTACGCCTGAACAATGATGCCGAGAAGGACATATAGCACAACGATTACGTGGAACGACGTCCAGTCACGCCAGCCACAACTCACGGCTTTGCCCGGGCAAGTTGAGCTTCGAATGCTTGTGCGAGCTTCAGCAGATGTGTTGTTGCCGGTCAACGTCAGTATCACCGCGAGTACACTGGATACGCATGCCCCGTACGCCACCACCTGTTTGCCTTTGAGATTTGTGCAGTCGCGATTGCCGTAGAAATACTGCATCACAAAGGGCTCCAGCGAAAGCACGACGTAGAGGATCTCGATACATTGACAGAATATGAGACCATAAACCCAGCGTTCGGCGCCACCAGCCATGAAGTTGTAGACAGTGTTCCGAACGTAGTAGATTTCCCAGTACCAGTAAAATCCAAGCATCTGGATAACGACGAGTGTGTGACTGGATAATCCGCTCATGACAACGGCCCAATTGTGTGGGAGTCGAGGATGCGCGATGCATGCACGAAATGCAGCCAACAATTCCAGGATAATAACTTGGATGAGGTAACCGTAGCGAAAGCCACCACAACTAGCCCTGTAGCGCCCATAAATCAGCGGATTCGCCCATGGACGAGTTCCTGTCCCAACACCATCCAGTCCCAGGTTGTCCATGAACAGATTCTGACTCTGCACCACCGAGTAGACACACTCTTCGTCAAAATGCGGAACGATCGCGATCAGCTCCCCCTTGTACTCAAAGTGCTTGACGTACGACTTCGGCACGATGTTACCGCTCTGATCCAGGTAGGCGCGCACTGCGCTGCAAAAGTCCTTGGGCTCATCGTTCGTGCAGTCAGACAGCGACACAGGTTGGCCGCGGAACGCGTGGCTTACTGATGTCGTTGGAATCCCACTCGGCACTGTCTTCGTGGCCGACTCGTACGTTCCACGCACCAGCTCGGCATGAAAATCGACGTTGCCGTCAAACTCGTACACAAACTTCATGTAGTCCGTGTTCACGCCACCACCAGCAAGAGACGCTTGCTGGGCTGCGTCCACGTACGCGTATATGATGAACGCGCTGCCGCTTGTGGACGACCACCAGCACGCATCGTGGATGAACTTGGTCTTACTTCCTGACATCAGCATGCACGCGACCACATCCGAGCCGAAAGCTTCGCCGGATGCGTTGGAGCATGCGGACGGATGCGCTGCACACGCGTTGTCAAAATACCCGTGCTGGTCATTGACAACAAACGTGTCCTCGAGGAAGAACTCTTTGGGCGACAGCGCCACGTGCGATCGATTGAAGTAGAACGTCTTGAAGTTGTCCCAGTCCGCGGAACCGCGGAACAGTCCCTTCGTGAGCACTTCGTCGTTGTTATAGACAGACCAGTAGCTGGTGTTGAAGTCACAGTAGTACGTGTACAATAGCGCGAACACACCTAGAAGGGGACGCGCGAACAAAGATGGAGAGTATTGGTGTCGGCGGCGGCGTGGAAGCGTTGGTCCTTGCTGAGCTGGATTCTTGGAATTCCATTGCGGATTAACAACGATATTCATCCTGGCACGTTGCTTGTAGACCGGGTCTCAAACACTGTGCCCGTCCCGCCTGAGAGTGGAGCTATCGTTGATGCCGCTGGAACAGTTTGCTGATGCTACATTTAGCAGCTTCGATTGCGAGGACGGGATGGAAGCACAACGATTGTCGTCTCCGACAGCACCACATCTTCAGTGACAAGAACCGAAGAGGTTTTCTTGTGATCTATCGGACGCCTCGCATCCATTTTCCTTGAAGACCTCGCCGAGCTACAACATCTTGTCCTCGCTTGCATCAACTTCGTTCCTTTTCTTAAGTTCACCGGTGATGGAAAAAGCGAACGTACGTCAACGCCTGTAGTCGACAGACCGCCCGACGGAGGCGGGAAGTGATCAATACGAGCGGCATGACAGTCGACACGTGCAACTGACTTTGCCCAACGGCAAAAAGGGAAGCAGAGTCACCGCCCACGACATTGGCTTTTGCACCACGCCGCGGGCAGGCGACCCTCCAGCCTCACCTGCCTTCGAAGACTATTCCAAACGTCGCCTTTGAGCCTCGCAGCGCGTACCGCTTGTACCTGCGCCGCTGCCTCACTCAGCTGAAAGGCAGTCTTCCAAGCGGACCTCGCGCACGACTTGTTGCTGGTGAACTTGGGTCTGGCTTGCACATGTGCTGGCTACAACCCGAATCGATGATCCACTCCTTTTCCCGAGCTCTCCGCAAAATCCTACGACGCTGTGCCTTCCCCCTGCACAGCTCATCCTTCAAGCAGGACGCCAGAACCTGGCAACGCTGCCGTCGGTCGTGGTCACCCAAATTACCTGGCGCAGGATATGGCAGGCGTGAATCACAGATCATCACGAACGTGGACTTCTTTATCGCCTGTCTTGTGGCGTATGACGCTTCTGGCGACCCGGCCACGGCATCGCGTGCCCTCACCCATCATGCGCCTCATCATCCTCGTATCTGCTTCGTCATTGGCTTTTTGACTGCGTTACCTCCGTCAAATGACGACCCAGACCGCCGTAGCACGACCACCGACTGGCACAGCTCACGCCCAACATAGACGCTGCTGCGTCAGCCCCTGTGGCCGCCTCCTCGCTCCACGTCTTCTTTGACGGTGCTGCCCACGGTCATCCCGACCCAGCGGTGGTGGGCGCTCTCCTCGTCCAAGTCTCCGAGTTCGAAGCTCACATCGAATGGGTAGGTGCCATCCACCGACAAATAAAAAAATGCTGAATTCATGGGCCTAGTCCGCGAACTGACGCAGGCGACAGCTCACGGGCATGAGCGAATCACAGTGGTGGGCGACAGCTAACGCATCCTCGGCTTCCTCCAGCGAGTTAGTTAGACCCGCGTCGCCCACGCTGCGGCGACAATTTGACATCGCTCGCGCGCTTCGAAAAGGGTTTCGCGACTGTCGCTGGCAGCACCAACGACGACACTTGAACGAAATGGCGGACGCACGCGCCAATCTGGCTCTTGACCACGGCCAGTCTGCGAACTACAACCGCCGCAAGCAAGGAATGCCGGCCGCCTCCATATTGAAGTAGAGAATGCACAACATGCCCACGCTCCACCTTCCTTGTTGCTTAGAGAGGACGGATGGTCACGATGACCTCATTGGACGTGGTTGCATCCTCAAACAACGCCAATCCTATGGCCATAGCACTTGAACGGCAACCGCACCTCACGTGGATGAATGCTCAAACAAAACCAATACTGTAAATCCGATGGCGATTGCACTTCAACTCCTGGTAGTCAGAACGAGCTGTCAGCCCTTTATCGGTCGCGTCCGACGTTGTACATTGCACAGTCGGGCATCGTTTTGCACGAGTCGGATTTGCCGGATTCGTGATTGCACATCGGTGTGTTGTTGGCATAGAGGACGGCGGTGCTTGGCAGCCACGATGGACACGTTGTGACGTTGGTGAAGTCTACGGCTAGAGACTTCAAGCTTGTCTGGCTTACCACCGGGAGCTCATTGATCGGGTTGCCACTCAGCTGCAGAGACATGAGCGATGCCTTTTCGATCAACGAGCTCGGCACGTCGTGGATTTGGTTGAACGCCATCGATAATCCCGACAGATTCATGCGCTCAAGCACCGGTGGCATGGTGAGAAAGCCGCAGTGATCAAGGGACAAACTCATTTGGTTGGGCCACTGGTCAGCGGTCTCGTCTGGAAGGCTGGACAGGTTGCTGACACAAACATCGATGCTACTGAGCTTGGCCGGAAAACTCGCCTTGCCTACCATCAGACCCAGGGGTGGAAAGTCCATCGGAGTCACTTGGTAGAATCGTACGACGCGAAGATTCGGGTGGTGGGCATTCGTGACTGCGGCATCTCTGTCCCACTTAGCAACGGTCGAGTTCTGAATCTTTAATCCAACAAGGCTCGTCATGTTCTGAATCCGCCGAGAAACAACCAACGACTCAAAGTTACGGATGATCAAGAACGAGATCGACTGCGCATCCACAGACTTCAGCGTGTTCTCCAGCAACGTGTCCAGTGACGAGTTGGCGTGCAGTAACTCCAGCAGCGCACAACCAGCGTTTTGTCGTAGCCACGGCCGAAGAGGAAGGCGACATCTCGCGTGACTCTTTTGACTGGCAGCAGATACATGACAACCCAACAATACAGCGCCCCATATCAAGAACGAGCCGTACCAGACGATTCCAGCTCGACTTAAGGAAGGCGATGACGACGACGCGACCAGTCGATCGCCAGTTAGTGCCCCGATGGTCGCAGACCGGCTTTCTCCGCGAGGGCGGTGCACTCCGACAACGACCATTGCGCGCACTGTGGATGACAGCTTCGAAATTTGTCGCTTACTTGGGCCAAGTAACTGGGTGATTGACCTGTAGCTCAACTTTTGCGAGCTGAATTTCCGCCGTTTGTCGTCCACCATCACCATATCCTTGACGGTCTCCAGCGTTGCGCACAAGCAAAAGGCGAAGACTAGCTTGGACATGACGTCGAGCTTGGAATTGATGGTGACGATTTGCATGTGATTGATGAACACCACGAGCCAAGTGTCATCAGCATAGAGCTCAGGTGGAAAATCTCCCAAAGCAAGGCTGAACGCTGGCGCATACGAGAGCAGAATCGCCGACGGGATTACAATGGCGGAGACGAATGTTGTCAGACCATCAAACACTTGCCACAGCAACCGCGCGAGCGGCAGTTGGTCATGATCAAAGACAAAATGGATCAACGCCGACGACCAGCAGCTGCAGACGATCAGCGTGACGTATGCTTGCCCCACCCACTGAGTCGGTATCAAATAGCTCATGCGATAGCACTGGTACGTCTCGAAACCAGTGTCCACGAGCTCACGCACGGCAATTAGCGATTCGAAATGCTCGCTATCAATACGAAGGAAGCCTTTGATCCAGTCCATGGTCTCCCATAGCGTGGATGGCCGTGTGTTTGTCATGGCCTTCGCATCCATCAGCGATGGCGGCGTTGGTGAGACTTTGTTACGCGCTACTTGTTGTTGCTTGCGCATGATTGACAGAAGCGTTCGCAGCATCGCTACTGCGAACATGATGGCGACGATGAAGTATCCAGCAGCGATGGTGCCGTGGAAGGCGGACGCGGGTGAGATCGAGAATTTGCGAAAACTGCCTCCAAGGGCAGATCCCTGCAACACCACGTAGATCCAGCCCATAAACACGTGGAAGCCAATGCACAAGGCTTGGAACAGGACGATCACAGCAAACACGGCTGTGTGCACCGCCCTCGGCACCATCACGCAGAAGCCATCATCTCGATGAGATTGCAGCACTCGCAAGAACGCAGTTCGCTTGCTCACGCGGCGTACATCCTTCATCTCGGCCGGTCGATTGCAATGCTTCGGTGCGAGAGTGCGTTACGGCTTCCAAGACCTCTTCGCTTTGTGCGTCCAGGTCGCTCTCCGTGTTGGCATGCGCACAGAAGCGACCAAACACAGAGTGAGGGAGCATCCAAACGATAATTTTGGTTTCCCCACCTTCCATTGGTGCCGAAATTGGGTCATCTCACCCAAATAACCTTGCCTGGAGATGCAGCTTGGACCGTTGGCGCTTGCGTACACGTGCACGAGACAATGTGCGCGGGGATTGGGAATCGCTATCGAAAGCCGCGCTGCCGCTGGGCAGAATGCGCTGGTGAGTGGCGTCACGGATCAGGAGCATCGTACGTGCATCGTTGGCAACTGATGGCGGACGCATTGAGTCGAAGTGCAATCAATCACTGAATCTGTCTGTGGTAGCAACAGTCTTTGCGACGCCATCACCGCGGGCATTCGACTCATCGACAGAGACGGTTCGGTCGTCCACGTCAACGCTGGTGAAGCAGAGTTCTGTATGACGCCACGACGCATTGCAATTACTTCCAGCGTTTTCATTCTGTGTTCACTTCGAGCTCGAATTGTCACGTTCAACTCTGAGGGCTTCTCCGTCGTGTGAACGGCCAAACTCAAAGTCTTAATAGCCTTTGAGTTTCATTCCCACATCTATTGTTTAGCATTTGCAGTCATTGATACATGCAACGATTCCACAGCACATCTCTGGATGTGCTGTTTGCAAACCCTTGAGTTGCACCAGGTAATAGCTTGGAGTCGTAAATCCCAGGTCGAGGTTGTGGTCAAGTCGAACCACGTACGCTTCGGCAGTCTCTCTCAGGCGCTTCAGCTCACGAGCGCATACTGCGAAATCGCGCGCGACGTTGTCGCCGAAACTCCGGACGTTCTTGTCAACTCACTTCTCAAGAAATGGCGATGTTTGAACGGTCTTTGGCAGCTCGCTCGCAGCGTGGTGGTAGCGGGTGTGAAAATAGTCTCACTTCATTCCTTCCAGCGCTGTATTCGAGCAATCGACTCGACCGCTTAAGCAGCAGCGTATCGCAGTGATCTGTGTGTCCACGTCCCTAACGACGTCGAATTCCAGACACCGCTTCTCCAGGCTCAGCCGCTGCGAGTGACCAACGAACTTGAAAAAATGTTGTCCTTTAGCACTATCGCACATGTTGGAATTGCATTGAATTAGTACACAATATGACCACATGCATAAATTTATCATGTCGTCCGTCAACCATACTGTACTGTATTGAGGAATTGCAACATGGGAGAATAATGGGCCACTATTGCACTCTCCAATACTGTACTGTTGCGTATCATGTAGTACATTAACGTGGTCTCTAAGGGGGTCTAGGGGTACTCTAGATATCAATTTATGCAGTGCTTGAGCGGACGATGTAACATAATCAATACAGTCCGTCCACTAGAGTACGCCAAGCGAAAGATYGCGCGAGTTACGTAATCTTAATGTGAATTCTCTGGCATTGCCAGAATTGTCACTTCAAACGATGCGTCACTAGTGCATGTGTAGTTACCTAAATTCACTAGTTCCGAAGTTCCGAAACACGAGTACATTKTACCCAATCTACTCTTTAAACGAGGAACCACCAGAGTGATTGTAGTTATTAAAATCAAGTAGTGCGTAAAGTTCCTAAAGCTGATTTGAACCGGTTCCMTGTCACCGAACCGATGTAACATTAACGATTATGATCATGGTAGGTTTTATACRCCATGCGGGACTGAGTTCCCAAGTTCCACAAAAAAATCTCTACACTGTCTCTCTATCACTTCTTTCTCTTCTACCCCCTMCCCCCCCCTCTRTAAATATTATATATATATATAAAAGTATAGGAACTCGGAACCCGAGCACCAGCAGCAGATGTCAATGTAACCACAGCCCTTCTAGATATTAAAACTTGGTTCCGAAAATTTTGGAACCCGAGTACCCACAAGTCGCCAATTAGTTGCAATTCACTATTGAATTGAAGCACCACAGCAACTCTAGTAAGTACGACATCGTTTTGGAACCGGTTCGGAACTCGGTTTCGGAACCTCGGAACTCAGCATAAAACCTCAACTGAGGTTATTTTGAAATTGTTCTTGTCGCAGGAAGCTGGCAGAAGCATGGAGGAAGCGCCACAGGTAAGCGACGATCGCGCGAGATAGCGACACGCAGAGGCATCGATAGCAACCGAGACTCAGAGGAACGTTGTATTGTGACTAGATATACCTGCTGTCGAAGTTTCAAGCGATTCTACCGCGCCATTGTGAAGCTATGATGTGATGCATGTTTAGAACGAGGCGAAGCGCTGATAAATTTTCGCAACGGTATTGACCCATAGCCAAATTGCAACCGACTCTGCTCTTCCTTACTTCTTGCTTCCCAATACCACTTCCATGCAAGCAAAGCTGCCAACACGGAAGGAGACACGTGCAGGAGAATTCCTAGGACGCATACAGACACCTTCCACTTCTCTAAACGTCCTTCTTGGATGATGAGGCACTCTCCGCTGATGAAAATATACCAGACAGCCAATGCCACGAATAGGAGAGCGGCGATGCCATACCAGWATGCCATCTTTCTGGCTTTTCCTGTTCTAGTCAATAATCATTAGCGGCAAGACCACTCCAGCAAACAATGCAATGCAACGTACGATCATAATGGGGACCCGTCTTAACGTACTGCGGAACGTCGATAAGAACGTGAATTTCGTCTTCACCGGCGTGTTCTTCATCTGGAAAGCCAAATGAAGCGTTTCGAATCCAAAATTTCGAATTCATCTTGGAGTCATCGTTCATCAACGCTGTGATCCCGTGAGGAATTTCACCATTCTCCAACCGCTGGACATCAGGGTCGTCCGTCTTCAGCCAGTTGCCGCCCTTCTTCGCGACGTATAGTGTCAGCTGATCCGCAGGAAACTTGTACATCTTTTGACCCTTGATCTTCTCCTTCAAGATCCCGACCTTCTTGTGCTCATCAATTTCCACCACGATGACGCTCCCGTCTCCGACGACCACACACGTCAACGACTTCATTGCTTTCTGGCAAATTGCCGAATGTGCGAGAAAGACCACCAGCAGATTATTTTAGCCAATCAGATCACACCACTGGAATAATTTTTATTTTGACAAATATATTCCTCAATATATAGAAACTAAATAATAGTGAGTTGATCGTGAGCGATAAAGATAAATATATAGAAATAATAACAATGTGTAAGTACATCTTCCCAGAGAACCACCCCAAGGCGAACCAACAGTGCGGCTCAAAAGGCGATTGGTGCCGACACCACGCGAAGTATCAGCCAACAGTTGTCGAACCTGTAGTTGCTGAACCTGTGGTTACTGAACCAACGATGACCAAGTCTATTGAAGAAATTTATGGCGAGCACTGCATTCAGCACATCAAGTCTGTTGATAATTACGAACAACCCAAGTTGGGAGATTCACGAGTACTGTCACCAAGTGATTGGATCAAGTCGAAGATGCAC
>NSDO01000553.1:10359-42215 GCA_002286825.1 Lagenidium giganteum | reverse complement strand
GGACTGCATTGATTATGTGACATCGTCCGCTCAAGCACCGCATAAATTGATACCTAGAGTACCCCTAGACCCCCTTAGAGACCACGTTAATGTACTACATGGTACACAGTCGACGCGCGCTGAAACAGGATGCTGGAGTTGGACTGAGGGCAATGGTGACGAATCGTGCTGGGTGAGAGATCGTGATGGTGTCGTTGTAGACGGAGAGCCCCGTTAATCTGCTGGGTAAAATGCAAAGAAGCTTTGGCGAACGAGTGGTGCACAGTGACGAGGTTGCTGATCACGACGTCACAGGTTGGATTTGTGATGATGTTGGTAGTCGGCCGTGGATGACCGTCGCTGTCAGTTGACTATGAGGTTGCTGGTTTGGTAATTGGTTGCGGGCATTTGCAAGCTACTATCTTGCCGGCTACAGTGGAGATGAATTGAAACAATCGTGGTATGAAAAGCTAGGGGGGTATTTGTTTAGTATTATAGGTCCTCGTGGCGAACACTCGTCTAAGAACGAATCGTGTAGTAGAGCAAGACGAACACCACTACCACGAATGCGATGAGGTAGAGCATGTGCTTGCTGCCACCCTGGTCCATCATGATACCCAGGCGCTTCATCGTTCCACCAAGCAGACCTTCTGTGTTGTCGAATTCCCTTCCCTAGGTCCAGCCAACACCACATAAGGAACGTGCAAACTCATGCCAAAAAGCAGAAACTACCAAGCATACCATGGTATCGAGATACTTGTTCTGGTCAACAACTTCATTGTGGATGCTCGACGACAGCTACATTAAAACAGTAAATTCATCCTGGAGTAAGTATCACTTCCACACGCAACAGCGTCCTCTGAAACGCGCATCAGACCACAGCGCTCGTACCTGTTTCAACTGGCTGATCTGCAGCGACAAGTGGCTGATTTGCTCATCGTTCTGCTCTTCCAGCAGCCGCTTGGCTTGGTCGGCATTCTCAGCACGCGTGCCACCCTGAGCTCATAAGCTCTGTCATTCCATGCACCCCACCACCTCTGCTGCGCGCACACATACACGCGATGAACCGCACACTCACCTGCATGCCATTGGCACCGGCAAACAAGGAATCTCGTGGGTTGCGGGGATTCATTCGGTTGTACATAAGCAATCGCCGGGCGTCGCGCACAATCGCAATGCGTTTGCGCCGCCGTCTTTGCCTTTGGGCTGACAAGATGCCCGAGGACGACCGCGCATTTTGGCCAATCATCGATCGCCACCTGCGTCTTCGTCAGCTAACTCATGATGCACAAGATCTGATGTGCTGCATCAATTAACACAATAATGTACCAATCTCATTTGATAACTAGATATATTTCAGCAACTTCCTTCAAAGTGAGCTGACGATGCCCGAGCCATCGTGATGCGACTGCAGTTGACCTCTGCTCACAATCGTCAACACACACTGTTTCACGCACTGGAAATGGACGACGTGACCGCACGAGGTCTGGAAGAGTGCTTTGCCCTTGAATTGAGGCAGACTGCACACTCTTCCTCCATCTCATTCTGCCCTCTGCGCAATGTTCTCTTTGTCCTGAGCCAACAACTGCTCAAGAACTTCGATTTGCTGCTTCATCTTTCATCAATTCATGCTGCACTCGCTTCATATCCATTGCCATGGCCGCACTGCGCCTACATCCGTCGCCACCTGTGACATTATTGTTTCCTTTCGCATCCATTTTTTTCCGACTGGAAATTCCTCTTCATGTTTCATATAACGTGGAATTTGTGCGGATGTTAAGAACCGGCACTGATTCATTCGGGTGAAGTGACATCACAATCAGCAGACGATCGCCATGGGCAACTGCATCGGCCTCGAGAGCTCCACGCAGCTCAATGTCACGCACGACTCGTTCGTCGATGTGCTCTTCTTCCCGGACAGCAGCATGCCATGCAAGAGCTTCCAAGCGGACGGCACGTGCCGCCGGAAGAACTGCAAGTTCAGCCACGAAGAGACCTCGCTCGTCAAGTTCCTCCGATATCTCAAGGAAGCCAAGCGCTCACTCGACATCTGTGTGTTCACGATCACGTGCGATGAGGTCTGTCCGGACGTGTTTGATGTATGGCGACTGTGGCGCGATGTGGATGCTGACCAACGAGCTGTGAGCAGATTGCAAATGAAGTCTTGGCGGCGCACAAGCGTGGGGTGAAAGTGCGTGTGATCACCGACGACGACCAGCAGAAATCGCTGGGTTCCGACATTCAGAAATTCATTGATGCAGTATGATTTGTTGTGTGGAGGTTACACTGTATTTTGTCGCTGACGAAGATCGTTATGACAGAAAATCCCCGTTCGCGACGACAATGCCCGCACGCACATGCATCACAAAGTCAGTCTGCGCACTGTGCTCGTTTATACATATTGGCCTGATAATTGATCACATTGCACTGTGACACCAGTTCTGTATCGTGGACGGCAAGACGCTTCTCAACGGTAGGGATTCAGCCACTCGTCCAATTTCTTGTCACCAGGACTAAATGTTTTTCTGTGGCAGGTTCATTCAATTGGAGTCGACAAGCTGTGATCGGAAACGCAGAAAACGTGGTAATTGCCGTTGGCCCCATCGTTGGTAACGTCTCTCAATTGCTGAGTTCACGTCATTTTCCGTTCCTAACCCACGTTGGACCCTCAGGTCGATTCCAGGAGTACTACGAGAACTTGTGGAAGGCGTATAAACCCACAAGAAAGTAACAGAAGCACATCAGTGATGCAGCGGCGAATCCTACAGCTCGCTTTGTTCGCTGCGAACAATTTTGGACCATCAACGTACCATGAACAAACATCCGTCCATCAAAAACCTAGCAATAAATATGGCTACCCAACAACAGTCGAGCGACCATCATTCTCAGTCGTTAAGCAGTGGCTGCTGGTCACCAGCAGCCACTGCAGGCAACACGCAACACGCACGAAGGAAGAGGACGGCCATGGGCAACGAGCAGTCGACACCGCAGGCAACGCCACCACCACCACCGAAGAAGGACGAATCGCTGGTCGACGTGCTGTTCTTCCCGGATGAACGCATGCCGTGCAAGAGCTTCCACAACGATGGCTCGTGCACGCGCAAGAACTGCAAGTTCAGTCACCACGAGACCTCGCTGCTCAAGCTGCTGCGGCATCTGCAGCAAGCGCAGCGCTCGCTCGACATCTGCGTGTTTACGATCACGTGCGATGAGGTATGGCAGTGCAGTATGCGTCGTTTTAATTGGGCAGTTGTTGATGGAAGCATCATGTGTGTGTGTGTGTTGCTGGTCAGATTGCGCATGAAGTCATCAACGCACACAAACGCGGAGTGCGCGTCCGTGTCATCACGGACGATGAGCAACGGAAATCTGCTGGCTCTGATGTTGGAATGCTTCTTGATGCGGTGGGTAACCTGTCAATGGCTTGACGGTCTGCATCGTCGCGCAGTGATCATTCACGTTGGTTTTCGTGCCGCAGGGCGTTCCTGTTCGAGACGACAATGCAGACACGCACATGCACCATAAAGTAAGTCACAATCACGTGCACCAATGGCTAGATGATTGAGATCGCTCACTGACCTCGATATCCCCAACGTCGCAGTTCTGCATTATCGACGGCAAAATATTACTCAATGGTGCGTGCTCAACGTCGGTGAACATTGCACACATGGGCTCACGATGCCCATTATTACTCGACAGGATCGTTCAACTGGAGTCGAAGTGCAGTGCTTGGCAATTCCGAGAACGTCGTCATCTCTGTAGGCCCCGTCGTCGGTACGTGCGTTCGATGGCGTACGATCACAAATGCCACTGGACCAACCTTCTTCTCTAACACCTGCCCACACAGATCGATTCCAAGAGTACTACGAGAACCTGTGGAAGGCCTACAAACCACCGAAGAAGTAGCACACACACACACATCTACATGGCATGTACGCAGACATCAGCATGCATCGCCATGCAGATTTTAGACCAATCAATGTACACTATCGATTACTTTCCACCAATCACAGCGCGTGTTTTCGCGCCTGGAAGTCGGTTGGTCGCCAATCAGGAAACGACGTCGATTCCCAACCAGAAATGCTGCGTCACCTGCGCAATGCGCGCAGTGCGCTGCGACCTGCGGTCAACGCATGGCCGATTGCGCCTGCACCGAGATGGAACACACGCGCCATGAGCGCTGCTGCCAGCAGTGGCAACAGCAGCAGCCACAACGGTGCTGACGGACTCGGCCGCATTGACACATTGGAGCGCCTGCACGTGCTGCCCACGGCCGAGCGCTTCCGCGTGGCGCTGGTCGGCCGCACGAACGTGGGCAAGTCCACGCTGTACAACCGCCTCACCAAGACACGCTCCGCCATTGTCCACAACGTACCAGGCACGACGCGCGATCGTCGCTATGCCAAGGTCAGTGCTGTTGTCTTGAAATGCGGTGCGTCATACTGGAGAGCCACTGACGATCCCAACGCATGTTCCAGGCTCAAATTGCTGGCTTGGAGTTCGATGTGATCGACACGGGCGGTCTGGAAGACGCGCCTTCGGGCAGGTGCGTTGCATTTTTGCATTTTGCATTTGTGTTGTGCTCTCTCGTGTGTGTTTGAGCCTAGTGATGTCTTGCAGTTTGGAACAGGGCATGTTGGACCAGACCAAGGCGGCTGTGCACGAGGCTGACTTGGTGTTTTTCCTCATCGATGGCCGTCAGGGCGTGACGCCGATCGATTCGCACTTCGCGCGCTGGCTGCGTCGTGAGAACCCGGCAGCGCCGATCCACTTGGTGGCGAACAAGGTCGAGGGCTATCCTGACCGATGGGAAGAGAACTTGAACGACTGCTACCAGCTGGGCATGGGCGACCCAATTCCGTTGTCGGCTGAGCACGGTGAAGGCGTCACGAACCTGCTTGATGTGCTCATTCCAGCCATCGATAAGTTCGAGGCTGAACAGAAGCAGATGCTGCAAGACGCTACCGCAGCAGCCAAGGCCCTCGCCGAGTCGGACTCAACCGTCACCATCGAAGACAGTGCTGCCAAAACGGGCAACAAGCACGACGATGATGATGAAGATGTGCGTGCATTGATCACACACGTCAACGCTGTGATCTGTTCTCTATCCTGACTTTTTCGCTTTGGTGACAGTCGCGTATCATCAAGCTGGCGATTGTGGGTCGCCCCAACGTCGGCAAGGTATGATGCTGTCGATGTGATAGATCGACGATGTCGAGTGCTCCAGTCGCTGAACTCGTGACTGTTGTGCAGTCCACGTTGCTCAACAAGGTTGTGCGCAAGGACCGTGTGCTCACCGGCCCAGAGTGAGTTCTCATCTGCTCGGATCGTGCTGTACTCATCAAAACAAAGCCACTGATGCTGTATAAATCGCCCACAGACCAGGCGTCACGCGTGATTCCGTCGAAGTGGACTGGAAGTTCCGTGGCAAGGACATCAAGCTCGTGGACACGGCTGGCATCCGTCGCTACAGCAAGCGCGACCTCACCAACGACATTGAGAACTTGTCGGTGCGCGACTCGTTCCGCGCCATCGACTCGGCCCAGGTCGTCGCTGTCGTCATCGACATGAGCGAGGACAAGCTCATTCACATGGACCTCACCATCGCGCAACGTGTCATTGAGGAAGGTCGCGCGCTTATCCTCGTCGCCAACAAGAGCGATCTCGCCGACAACGTCGAGTTCGAGCTCAAGAAGCTGCGCGAACAGCTCGACGACTCGTTGGCGCAAGTCCGTGGCGTGCCGGTCGTGCCGATCTCGGCCCTGCACGGAAACGGCATCCGCAAGCTGCTGCCTGAAGTGTACGTAGCTCACCCAGCAATCTTGCGTGACCACGCTCACCTGTCTTGCGATGTGCTTGAACAGGATGAAGGCGTATGAACGCTGGGACCTGCGTGTGTCCACAGGCCGACTGAACCGCTGGCTCAAGGCCATGGAGCGCCATCATCCACCACCGACAGTGCACGGCAAGCCGCTCAACGTCAAGTACGTGACGCAGGTCAAGGCGCGTCCGCCGACGTTCGCGCTGTTCGTCAACAAGCCCAACGACGTGCCTGAGTCGTACCAGCGCTTCCTGCTGGCGCAGCTGCGGGAAGAGTTCGACATGGTCGGTGTGCCTGTGCGGCTGCTGATCCGCGGCAACAGCAACGACAACCCGTTCGCCAAGCGCAAGAACTTCCAGAAGCGCACGAGCAACGTTGCCCATGGCAAGCCACGCAACAGCCCCAAGACACCGCAGGCGTCCAAGTCGAAGCAGCCCAAGCGCAACTAGGTTCGATTGATGCCAGCGAGGTACGATGCAGTGGTGAAATAGAGTTTCAAAAGGCATGTTGACGATTAAGCGCTGGCGGATGCACTTGCTAGTGGTGGGCTCTTCTCTCTCTCTTTCTCTCGCTGCTGTGCGTGGACTGACGGGACAGCGTTCGTTCGAGCTTCCCCCACGTGCGAGCCGCAACGCGACAGACACAACTACACACGGCGCTGCTCCCACGGGTCTTCCTTCCTCCATAAAGTAGTCGGTATCCGCCGTAGCCACGGGGATACGAAGTCACGTCCTGCAGTGTGGGTGGTCTCCACGACGTCGCCTTATGCCTCGACAAAATCAGGAAAGCACTGCTGGATGGTGAAGCCCTTGGCGTGCTTGCTCTCGAAGTGGTCCTTCAACGCGGCGTTCTGCATCCACCACACACATAACAGAGATCATCAGTCTCTCTCTCTCTCTCTCCTGTCCAATCCATCCACATATCACGTACGCTGGCCGTGACCATGAACGTGGTCATGCAGATCTTGCACTTCTTGGCTTCCTTGTCCGCCGTCATCTTGTCCTTGTTGGCGGCGTGGTTCTTCTGCTTGGCCTCCTTGGCCTTCTTCAGGTTGTTGCGCTCGCGCTTGGTCGCTGACTTCTGTCCGTTGCCGCCGCCCATGGTGCTCTCTCCTGCTCTCTGGTGCTGATCTCGGAGCCTGAGCTGGCGCTTGACGACGCTGCTTCCGCGGGCGAATTGGTGACTGAGAGCGACTCGGCATTCGGCGAAACGGGTGGACGGACGGTTGCGCGAAGGTCGCTCCAACGCTCCCGCTCGGGATTGGAACTGCACATCAAGCGCCAGCAGACGACAAACGTCCCCAGCTCAGCTGCGTCGCCACCACGTGGCCACACGTTCCTCACAGATGTAGCCACACACATGGCCGAATTTGTGGGAGGTGGCGTCGAGGATCGCTGAGGTGGTCGGATGCCATGTGGCGCTCCGTGTCCAGTTGGGACGACACGAATGATGTTGCGCGAATGTTGCTTGAGCGCGAAAAGGCGTGGATGTGGCTCTTGGTTTTGATGGCCATTGCTGTTGTGGACGATGGACGCTGCCACATTCACGTGCTGGAGGCGTTTGGGCTGGCGCTGGCGGATGGAATCCGAGCCAACGACGCTGCTGGGCTGGGGCCCCGCGACAGTGGGCGCATCGTTACCATGTGTCGCCTCCAGGAAGCTCCGGACCTCGTCGTGATCGAAGCCCGTGCCGAGGCGCACGGACACGAACGTGGCGACCAAGCCGAGAAGCATGCTCAGCCCCACGCTCACCAACAGCTTGATCAGCGCATGGACGTAGTCGATGCCGTCGATTTGCACACGTACACGTGCCAGCAGCACAGCTACCAGAAGCAGCAGTCGCGCTCGCGAAGTGAGGATTCTCCTGAGCCGAGCAAGTTTCACGGCGCGCACGTATGACAAGGCGCGTTCAATGCCCAATCGAAGGAACCACGTGAGGCTCAGCAACACCTTCAACTCCACAACCACAGCGCTGGGCTCCTTTGTGGAGTCTGCTGCGCGGAATTTCGGATCCACGGGAAGGTGGTAGCTCACCAGCAAAGGCAGCGTACCGAACGACATGATGCAAATGGCGTCCATCGAAATCAAATSCACGCCCTGGATGTCGATCCGAAGCGCCAGTTGCCACGTCAGTCGCCGATACCGGTCGCACCARCACGCACGCATGATATGTCGAGCGTAGCGCACCGCCACCACCGATCCAACAAGGTTGAGCACGACACCGAGCGACCACATGCTGAACTTGAGCTGTTTGAGGCCTTCGGAGGTGGTTTTCTGACGCGTTTCTTGTCTGCTGAGTGGTTCAGCCCAGCATCGCGTCGATATGTTGAGAAATCGAGTCTCGAGTGTGTCATAGCACACGAGTGATTGCCGCAGTCGCTGTAGCTCTAGGTTGGTTGGACTCAGCTGGGACGACAACCGCATCAAGCCAACACTCAGTGGCGTGAATTGCCAGAATGTACACGGGCGGGCCGCTGTATGGGAAGATGGCGCTTGTGCGTAAGTACGTTATGTTTTGGACAGGGATAGCAGCTGACGTCTTCATAGCTTCGTTCATTTGTATGTGAATGGCCGGAACGACATCTGGAATACTGTGGAGTTGACAAGGCGCTCGATCGTGGCATTGAGTTTTCCCATATACTCGCTCGGTCGTCCGTTGCGTTGCCCAACCAAAGTAGCAGTGGACAACATCTTTCATCATCAGGTCCCCTCTCTCAATCTCATCGACTCAAGCATCGTCGCTTCCAACTCATCCATGACCAAACTGAGAACAACCCTCGGACTGTGCATGTCGAGGAACGCACTTAGCAACGGCATCAACGGCCACGCTTCACTGTTCACCGGTGAACCAGCTTTGCGTGGAAAGCGGAAATCAATTCGGTTGCCGCCGATGCCTTCGCTGACGACAGCTCTTTGGGCTGTCGGTGTCGTCCATGGACATGTACACGAGGCGACTCATCACCGGCTGTATCCTCAGAGCCATGATCCATGCAGTTTGGGCGCGATCTTCCAGAACAAGCCTTCCATGCATGGAGAAACCCAGTTGTGGTCAGGATCGCGCGAAGGCGAGTTCATTCCCCGGATGCGTTCGCAACGTTTGACCAGACTGTTGTCATTGGACAGCTCGTGCTCGCGATGCCACGCCGCGACTGTCTTTTCTTGTTCAAATGCTTGGTCAACGCTGGGGTCGACTGGGCTGCCGTTAATTCCACGCTTCTCCGCCAGACGATAGACGTCCATCGTGTTGTGTATCAAGTCCAGCTTGAAGCCACTGAACCCCGCGTACAGCGAGCCCACTTGTCTCCAGTCCACCACCATCGTGCTGTCATCCTCACCTTCAAGCCATAAGAGTCGAGATAGCTGTATACCAGTTCCAGTACCAGTCCATGTTTCGTGGTGAACTCTCCATCAACATCGCCCCCCGTCATCGGCCGATCGCTCTTCACGTTTGTCACCGACTGGTCATTATTGAGTTAGAATGTGGTTTCTCGTCATTCTCGAACTATTGGAGCCCTGCACCACTGGTGATTAGCAAGTCGTACTTGAGAATGTCGACCAAGACGCTCGAAATGTTTACTCTGACATTGACAGCATCAACAGGGCGGTACAGGCTGCGGGCCATCAGTGCATCTTGAATGAGCTGACCAGCGAAGATGTTGACGTAGTCGCGCGACAATATAACCTCAGAGCTAAAGCACGTTCTGCCATCCCATGCCTTCCGTTTTTGTGCTCAAGTCCCTGGCGTCAACTACAGTGCCTTCCAGTTGCTCGTATCACTCCAATCTTTGTCATCACACATCGCGCCCGACGCGTTTTGACACCGCATGCCCTGCATCGTTTTGGAAGCGCAAACACCGGAGCGTGGCATTGCGCATTGGCAGCGATTCTTTGATGTCCAAAGCTCACGAGCTGATCTCGTTGAACATATCCTCCCGCTGGAAACTCGGATGCTTGGAAAAGCATGGCATAGAATTCTGCAAACACGCGATGTCCTGTGGTGTGAGCAGCGCACTCACTGGCAAAGTCGCTCTCCGCGTGCATGTACTTGCGCACCTCCGTATTGGTTAGGGAGATGCTGACGACATCCACGAGAGTGCGATAGACGTCGATACCAGCGATCGTGCGTGGCCAAGTGCCGTCGCCTACGTTTGTATCGGAGTTGAGGATGTCCGAGTCTGGCAAGAGCGTTGGATAAGGCATCATAATGACGTTCTTGATCGGGATCGCGATGGCCCACAGTGGCTGCGCAACGACAATGAACACAGCAAGGGTGACTGCAGCCAACACAGCCCATGATGATTGAGGCGTGGAGCGCTCCACTTTCTGCGCGGTCGGTGCCACGGGGCTCACAGGACAGACCGTGCCCGTCATATTGCCAATGCCTGGCACAATATCTCAAATAGCTCTGCACTAGACCTCGTCTCTCAACTGCCACGCTGCCCCTGCCGTCGTCTTGCGCATCCAGGTCAAGTGCCGTGTTCCGTTGCGAGCGTGCTAGTGCTGCTGCACAAGAAACCTGAACCGTAGTGCTTCAGTTTACCGGTAGATGCTTCTACTAGTTACAACAACCTGATGGTGAACATTGAGTGCGTGGCATTGCTGGCAGCGCAAACCACACATTCGCAGTCTCTTCACGTGGTGTTGAGCTTCGACGGCCGCTTGTGGATGGAACCTGTCCTGATGATGGTGCTGCGAGTCGACTCACGGCTGGAAGGCACTTCTTCATGCCGTGGAGGCTCCAGAAACCGGCGGACTTCGTCATTGCTGTGACCTGTGCCCAAGCGTACCGCCAGCAACGTTGCGATAAAGCCAAGGAGGACGCTTAGAACCAGGCTCAAAGCCAATTTCATCAGTGCGCCCGTGTAATTGACACCAACTAGCTGAATCCTCCACCGGACTAGCATCACAACCAGCAACAGCAGCAGTCGCGCCCGCGACGTCACTATCACGGCAAGACGAGCTAGCTTAACGACGCTGAGAAGTGCAATTGCAAGCTCAATGCCCAATCGAAGGAACCACGTGAGGCTCAGCAACACCATCAACTCCACAACCACAGCGCTGGGCTCCTTTGTGGAGTCTGCTGCGCGGAATTTCGGATCCACGGGAAGGTGGTAGCTCAYCAGCAAAGGCAGCGTACCGAACGACATGATGCAAATGGCGTCCATCGAAATCAAATGCACGCCCTGGATGTCGATCCGAAGCGCCAGTTGCCACGTCAGTCGCCGATACCGGTCGCACCAGCACGCACGCATGATATGTCGAGCGTAGCGCACCGCCACCACCGATCCAACAAGGTTGAGCACGACACCGAGCGACCACATGCTGAACTTGAGCTGTTTGAGGCCTTCGGAGGTGGTTTTCTGACGCGTTTCTTGTCTGCTGAGTGGTTCAGCCCAGCATCGCGTCGATATGTTGAGAAATCGAGTCTCGAGTGTGTCATAGCACACGAGTGATTGCCGCAGTCGCTGTAGCTCTAGGTTGGTTGGACTCAGCTGGGACGACAACCGCATCAAGCCAACACTCAGTGGCGTGAATTGCCAGTACACGGGTGGGCCGCTGTATGGGAAGACTGTGCTGGAACGAGAGGAAGTCAAATACTCGATAGGAATATCAACAAGGCTCTCGGTCGCCGCATTCAGTTGCGTGGAGATAGTTGGAACGAGGTGAAGTGTGGCGTTGACGAGGCGCTCGATCGTGCCATGGAGCTTCCGCCACATGCTGGCTTCGTCCTCGGTCCCGTTGACACCAAGCGTTACCCAGCCAAAGTAACAATGAAGGACGTCTCTGGTCACGAGAGTCCCGTCCTCGATCGACATGAGCTCGAACATCGTCTTCTCCAATTCTGCCATGACCAGACCAAGGACAACGCTTGGACTGTGCAACTTCAGGAATGCACGTAACAAGGGAATCAACGGCCACGACTCACCGTGCACCGGCGCACCAGACACTCGTCCAGAGGGGAACGCGATACGGTCGCCGCCGATGCCCTCACCTACGACGCTTCTCTCCGACATGTGCTTTTGGAACCATGTCGCTGGGTCATCCGCGCCGTGCATGGACATATAAACGAGATGGCTCATCACTGGATGCATTTTCAGCGCCATGATCCACACTGTCTGTGCGATCTTCCTGAACAAGCCTTCCATGCAGTTGTATCCGACGTTGTTAGCATTGAGCGTCGGCGAATCAACCCCCCAGATGCGCTCTCCAAGGCTGATCAGGCTGTTGTTGTCGCTGAGCTCATGCTGGCGATACCACGCAGCAATCAGTTTTTCCTGTTCAAACGCCCAGTCAACTGTGATGGTTTTCTCTCGACTCTCGTTTCCCCGTCGTCGCTCTGACATTCGATACACACCCATGGTGTTGTGTATGAAATCGAATTTGAAACCATTGAACCCGGCATAGAGAGAGCCTAATTGCCTCCAATCCGCCACCATCGTGCTGTTATTCTCGCCTTCGAGCCACGAATCTAGGTAGCTGTAGTACGAGTTCCAATACCAGAGCCAAAAGTCCAAATTGCGAGGTGAATTCCCCATCAGCATGGCGCTGGCCATGGGGCGATCGCCTTTCACGTTTGCCACTGACAACGTTCGACCAGTGATTTTAGCTCCAGCAAACGTTTTCTGGTCGTCCTCAAAAGATTGTAGCCCTGCGCCACTGGTGATCAGCAGGTCGTTCTTGAGGATGTCGCTTAATACGTTTGAAAAGTTGGCCGTGACGTTGACAGCATCCGCTGGGTTGTACAGATCAAGAGCCATCAGCGTGTCCTGAATCAGGCGACCAGCAAAGATTCTTAGAAAATGGCGCGACAACAAGAACTCGGAGGCGAAGCAAGACTCGACCAGCGTCACATTTTCTGTCTCCTGGAGCCACGTGTCAGGTTGCACCGTCTGAAACCAATCCAAGATCCAAACGCCACTGTAATTGAGCCTGCCGAAGTCATCCACATCCGACAGAACAACGGGCAGGTAATATCCTGGGTTGTCATCATACGCGAGCGTCCAGTCTTTCTTGGAGAAGAGCGAGCGCATCATGTAGTTCACCACCGTCACGAGACCCACGAGCGAGATCTTGTTGTGCCACCCCATTCCTTGTGTTACGGAGCTTAAATCTACGGGCGTCAGCCACAGTGTCTTCCAGTTGCTCGTGTCGCTCCAATCGTTGTTGTCGCATATCGCGCCCGACGCGTTCTCGCACCGCATCCCTTGCAACGTCTGGAAGCGCGAGCACCGGAGCGTAGCGTTGAGCGGCGGCAGCGATTCACCGACGTCCAAACTTATGAGCTGGTCTCGTTGAACGTATCCCCCGGCAGGGAACTCGGATGCCTGGAACAGCATGGCGTAATACTCTGCAAACACGCGATGCTCTTGTGGCGTGAGCAACGCACCCACTTCGTCTACGGCGAAGTCACCTTTGTCGTCCATGTATTTGCGCACGCGTGCGTTGCTTAGGGAGATATTGACCACATTGACGAGGGTGTGGTACACGTCTTTGCCAGCGATCGTGCGTGGCCACGTGTTGTTGCCAACGTACGCATTAGACTGGAGCAGATCAGTGTCGTCAACGAGGGTCGGATAAGGCATCATGACGACGTTCTTGATCGGGATTGCAATCGCCCACAGCGTTTGTACGACGACGATGGCCACGGGAAGGACTACTGTCACCCACACGGCCCATGACGAGCGCTGGCTGCGCTGCTCCAAGTCTCCTGGAGCCAGCGGATCCTGTCTGAGCGGGGAGATCTTGGGAGACATGGTGCATCGACCGGCTTGTCGTTGTCAACCATGACCGGCAAAAATGTACGTGACCTTAGCGCAAGGTTTTGAAACCACCATCTCGTTCTGGGGCGCGGGGTAGTGGGGCTGCTCCCCAAGCGTACGTGCGAGGCCCCGAACATGCAGTGACGGGTATGACAGCGGAAAAGTGGCGCCTTATCAAGTCAGCACAGCACCATTGGACGCAAGGCTCTCTGAGTGCTGAAGGAATCCGCTTCGATTTGATGTCCAAACACCAGCGATGAACGAGCGATGCCCTCGCACGTGGCTTTGTTGTCATTCAGCACGCAAAATGCACCTAGGTCTCACTTTTACAGGAAGCGTGACGACATTAGCGTGGCCGAGTTAGGGATCCATCTTGTCCATTGCCAGCACGCGCTGGCTTCGTCGTCGTTGCTTCCAGCGAAGCGCTGCCTCGCTCTCAAGGCGTCCGTTTCAGCGGTTTGCTCAGCTCTGGGTTAATAAGAGATAAAAAAAAACTCGACAGCGCTGGGCCTCAAGCTCACTTCTTCAAGCACGGGCTGCTCCACGAGTTTGCTTGAGCGCTCGACGCCACCGGTACGCACACAATGCCGTCGACGGTGACGGTGACGCTGGTGATCCAAAACAACACGCCCAACAAATGGCGCTGTGAGCTGAACGCCGAGACATTTAGCGCCGGCTTCATTTCCTCGGTCAAGACAGCGGCGACGATGGCGTTTGTGACCCTCGCAGCAGGCAATCCTGTTGTGACGGCGCTCACGTCGACCGTGTTGGCCACGGTCGGGAACGTCCCAGGATCAGCGCTAGCGGGAATGAGTCCGCTGGCATTCTCTGGCTCCAACGTACAGATCACAGCCCCCAACCCATCGCGCTTCGCCGTCGAAATGGCCAAGCGACTGGATGACACACTCGCCAGCAAGGGCTTCAAGCTGGTGCCACCGGGCAGCATGATGGTCGTCACGCAGCTTGATCCAGAATCACAGCAGCGTGCCTCGTGTGTGCGCGTCTTCGTCAGCGACCAAACCACTGTGCGTACCGAAGAGCTGTACGTGGACTCGCTGATCACCTCCGATAGCGGCGTCACAACACAGATGATCCAGTCGTGGATCACCACCAACAGGCCGCAGATCAAGGACATTCGCGGCCAGCAAGCAGTTCCAGCGGGCCTGTTGGTGTGATTGCCATGACGAGTGTTGCTGGTGCCACATTGCTGTTATTGCGACCGAAACAACTGGAACGTGTGTGCGCTCTGAGAGGTCAAGTGATGGCGAAGGCATAGTTGTTCCGCAGGTTGAGTATCATTTAATTGTTGCCTGCTAGCTTTCTACCTCTCAGTGCTGCCTACCAGATCGTTCACTAATAGGGGACTGCTCAGTCGGAATCCCGGCGAAGCGTTGGGTCCTTGTGCTCGTCGTAATCGCGTGGCAGATAATCGACGTGCACGAACGCGCGTTCGACGTTGCTAAGCGCCTCGACAGCGATCTGGAGCGCGAGACTGATGTCGTGTGCCTCGCGGACACACATCGTTTCGGGCAAAATCACTTCGATCTCGACGAGGTAGTTGTTGCCGAAATGGTACGCGCGGATGATGTCGGACTTCATCAGCGGGTGATGGAAGTCCGCGAGCTGACGCACTTCCTCGATGAACTCTGGATCAGCCTCTGCACAACACAACGGAAACGTGAGCAACCAGCTCGTCTCTGTCATTATCACCACCCAGCAAGCACGTACTCAAGCCCACCAAACGCTCCACTTGCTCCTTGCCCGTCGCCAGCCAGCTCAAGGCAATATAAATGGAGATCACAATGGCGCCGATGGAATCCGCGTACCAGATGTCCCGATAGACATGGGCCAACACGGACGTCGTCACGGCCACACCGTTACTGAACACGTCGTTGCGATGGTCCTGCCGCCCACCATCCCAGTCAGATGCTGCATACCATCACCTGCCAAGCAGTCGTCATCTCCAATGTCAGCTCACCTGCGCCAGCGCATCTGCCGATGGCGAGTTGTTGGCAATCCGCGCGCAAATGAACCAGAGCGCGACCTTGACAACGATCGCAAACAGCAACACGCCGATGGTGAAGTTGCTCATGTCGAGGTCTGGCAGCGTGCCGTTGATGCCCGTGACCAGCGTCTCAACCGACTTCTGCACCACTTCCAACGCTGTTTCCATCGCCACCGCACTGGTCAGATCCCAATCCCAATAATCCAATGCCAATCAACCACTCCACGTGCGCACCTGCCATGCCCATGAGCGTGGCCGAGATGACGACGGCCACAGGCTCCAAGCGCCGACGTCCCGCTGGGTACTTGACGCTGGGCGTGTGCATGCGCTTGTCCGAGTACCAGAACAGCCCTTGCGACGTGAGATCAAGGATCGAGTCCACGAGCGACGACAGCACGGCGAGCGAGCCACTGGCCACCGCCGCGTACAGCTTCGCACACGCGAGCACCACGTTGATGGTCAGCGACGCACGGATCGCCAGCTGCACGCGCAGCGACGTGGACGCAGGAATGAGCTGCGCTTCGGTCGCGCTCTGCTTGTGCACGAGGCCGTGCGCGACCAGCGAGCGCCGCGTCGGCTCCCGGGGCTTGTCGGCACCGCAGCCGCCATCGGCCGTGTCGATCACGTCCATGGCCACGCTGCCGTAGTTGCGGTGCTTGTGCTCGTGGCAGCTGTCGCGAAGGCGGCGGTGCCCATCGCGCGGCGACGTCGTCGTGGCAGGCGGCGCCATTGGCAGTCACCAGGGCGGTCGCCACCAACAAGGTCGCGGATTGCCAACTGACCGCTGCACTGACGGCCGAGCTGTCACGTCACAAACCACCAGGCGCTGAAGTAACATGATGAAGTGGCGGCGTTTCGCGGCGTCAAACGCAGGCGCGACCTTCGCGCGACCTCCACGCGTGTTCGTGGAATGTCGACAACCTTCGCGCGACCTGCCCGAATGTTAATGGAATGATGGGTGTTAACTGAATGGACTGATTGGTGAAGCGGTGCAAGAACTTGTTGCATTGCAGGCGCGCGCTCACCGTGGGTGGCACATGTGAGTCCCGCGCATGAGGACACGCATGCGCTGGGTGTGCATGGCTGGAGGAGGGACTTCTTGCTCATGTGTTTGTGTGTGTGGTGCAGCAGCTGTCGACGATGTTTGTGCTGACGCGCATTTCCGATGTGATCCCTGTGGCGCCGGAGCTCTTCGACGCCGACTACACCAAGGTGCTCATCGAAGAGATCGACCGCAAGTACGCCAACAAGGTCATCGCGGACGTCGGGCTGTGCGTCACCATCTACGACTTCATCAGCATCGGCGACGCCTTCGTGCACCCGGCGGACGGCACGTCGCACTCGCAAGGTGCGTCGTCGACTTGCGCTTTGCTTGGCTGGTGCCGGTCATGGCGCTCACCTTCCGCTGTCGTCCGTGTTATCTGTGTCGGTGTCTGCTGCAGTCGAGTTCCGCATGGTCGTGTTCCGCCCGTTTGTCGGGGAAGTGCTCAAGGGCCGCATCATCAGCTGCAACGAAGAGCACGTTCGAGGTGCGGCCGTCCGCTTGTGCGATCGCCAGGCGACGTCTCATCCACTCACTCGCTCCTCTGTCTGTCTGTCTGCTGCTGCTGTGTTGGTTGTGCGTGCAGTGTCGATGGATTTCGTTCAGGACATCATCATCCCATCGTTTGCTTTGCAGACACCATCGTACTTGTGAGTGGCCTGCCTGGGACGTTGCGGGAATGGACGATCGTTCCTGACAGGATGTTGATAACGCAGTGACACGGCCGAGCGATTGTGGGTCTGGAAGTACTCGGAGGGGCAGGAGAAGTTCTACATGGACTTGCAGGAAGAGATCCGCTTCCGCGTCACCAACATCAACTTCACGCGCGTGACCAAGACAGCCAAGGGCATCCAGGCCACGACGACCGAGGCGAGCGACAAGACCGCGCAGGCCGGCGCCAATGCCGGTGACATGCGCCAGTCGCTGGCGCGAAGACGCAGTTCGAGTGTCGACATGTCGGACACAGACCCGACGCCTTCGGCGCTGCAGATCATCGGCACCATCGACGAAGACGGCCTCGGCTTGTCGTCGTGGTGGATCAACTAGCGCGCGCTTTCCTCTCTAGCATGGACGTGGACTAAAGTAATATATAAAAAATCCTCGAGGGCAACCTAACCTAGTGCCTGCAATCGGTTTCCTCACAGTCCGCCGGTTATCAGCGTCTTCGAGACCAAGGCCAAGCACGATCACGCAGGGAAAGACACGACTGAGGCAGCCAATGCCATGGAGATCGAGAGCAAAGCGGTGCGGCTCCTACCCGATGGCAAGAAGCTGATCGATGTGACGCTTCGACGAGCAGTGGCGTCACCCCCGACTGAGCCGCAATTCGTCGTCCCGAACTTCGACGACGACGACAGTAGCAGCAGTAGCAGTGATGACGATGACAGAGGTGCCAGAGCACCATCAATGCCTGTGGAGCACTCACCGCTTCGTCGCGATGGACCCGAGGACAACGAGCAGGACGACGACTCTTCGGTAGACAATAACAATCGGACCTCGGCGGCGCAGTTCACGTGGGACAGTGTGAGCGACATCCAGCAGCTCACGAACGTCAATGGCCAGCTCACTAGTCAAGTGCACGAGCTAAAGCGCGAGCTGCAGCGCATGGAGGTCCAACTGGAAGCCCTGGCGCCCGTCCCGGGGCTTGATGCCAAAGCAGTTAGCGATTTGCTATTGGACAAGGACAGCGCCGAGCATGTACGTTGCTGCAACGTGATTGTTGTCGGTGCATGATGTGTAACTAGTGGCGTTGCTGGTGTAGGACCTACGCGACAAGAAGATCGTTCACCAGGCCAAGTCCATCCGACACCTTAAGCGCACGATCCAGCGAGACAAACATGTAGCTGTGGAGGCCACTAAGCGATGCAAGCAGCTAGAGACGGATAACACAGCGCTCGCGAAGGAAGTTGAGCACTGGAAGCTCAAATGCTCACGAATTCAGGCACGGCAGACGGCGGCAGCGGCGGAGACTGGCATGCTTGGCGACGATAACAATGCACAATCAGTAGCACCAGAGAAGGACAGGGATGCATCGACGTGGAAGAAGAAAGTGGATGAATGGAAGGCCAAGCACGACAAACTGGTGCTGGATTTGAAGAAAATGCAGCGCGCGTTGGTGCGCGAAGTGGGCGATGATGTGCCGATCGACGAGCTGCTTGAGGCGACTGATTCCACTGCCAAACGTGGTCGCGCCCAGCAGATCGTGATGCTTAAAGCCAAAGTCAAGAAGCTGGAGGCGCAACTAGCACAGGGCAACAGCGCAAGCACGGGTAATGGTGGTGCACCGCCCACCGACGTGGACGCCCGTGCACAGATGGAGCTGATGCAGCAACAGGGAAACAGACAGAGACAGCTGGACAAATTGACACAGGAGAAAGAAGAGCTGCAGGAAAAAGCACATGCATTGACCAAGAAGCTCGACGCACTCAAGTCACGGGCACAAGTTCTGGAGAAGGAAAAGAATGAAGCCAAGGACAAGTTCCAGGTGTTTGTGGACAAGTCCAAGACAGACGACGCCCTCATTGACGCACTGCAGAAGCAGCTTGAGGCGTGGAAGGCTCGTGCCCAGGAATCCAAACGCGCGCGCACGGCTGAGAGTCCGAATGTGAGCACGATCAGCAGCAGCAATATGAGCAAGGACGAGCGCCAAGAGCTTGACAAGTTGCGCGTCATGGTGCTCGACTACAAGCGTCAGCTGGAAGACAAAAAGACCTCGATCTCTGGTGCGATGAGCGCCATGCCGCCACAGAAGGAGCTAGCACAGTATCGCACCGCGATGGCTGAGAAAGAGCGGCTTGTGGAAGCCGTCAAAAGTCTGCAACAACAGTTGGAGGAAAAAGAGAAGCAGCTTCGCGCTCGAGCCGTGCCCACGGGCTTGCCACCGCCTGTCCGACCAGACGAACACACCAACTCCACACGGATTCCGGTAAGATGTACAACAAATATTTTGCAAGCGTGGCATTCTCTCAGGTTTTGTTTGCTTTCTGACTGTGCAGCGCATGCACGCTGTGCTCGCGTCGTCAAAGCAAGTCTCTCACGATGAGATCGAGACTCTGCGGCGGTCGTTCCGAGAGACCGTCAAAGCCAAAGACGATGAGATCAGTCAACTACAGCAGCAGCTAGCTGCTGCACAACAACCGAGCGGTCATCCACCACAATCGTCGCCGCAAGACAACGCAGCAGTGGATGCGACACAGGAACTGGTGGCTGAACTGCAGGAAGAAAACACGTTCCTTCGACAAGAGTTCTCGAAACTCAAAGCGCGATACGAAAAGCTGCTGCACAAAGCAAAATAAAACTCACACTACCACCATCACTGTTCGTCTTTACATATTGCACACTGAGTTCCTGTTATCTCGCTAGGATGCAGCCATAGCGCGCATTTGGTCCTGAATTGCGTGCTTTAGAACTGCTCGCTCTGCTCGTTGTGCACGCCGAGCTTCTAACGCACTATTAGCTTCATCGCCGTCATCGCTATTCGAAGACTTGGGCACTGGCTCGTGGTGTTGCTGGCGGTAGCTCCGAAGCACGTGCTGGACGCTGATCAAGTCCCGTTTGAGCGTCTCCATGTCTTTTGATGACTCTTGCGTCTTTTGTTGGTTTAGTGCTAGCAGCTGTCGCAAATGCTGCACTTCCTTGCGATATCGATGGACCTGGGCCTTCTCGTAGGACTGTGCCTCTTCATTCTTCTCACTCAACGCGCGTTCTAATTCATCGACTCGCGTCTGCAACTCGTCTTTGACCTGCTGAGCGGTTACCAATGCATTCTCGCTTGCCTGAGCCTGCTTGCGCAGCGACTGCAGCGTTTGCTGCTGCTCGTCCATGCGGGCGTTGCGTTGGATCAGCTCTTCCTGTGCACCCAGCACCTGCTCCTCCAAACGTTCAATTGCTTTTTCCTTGGCCTCGATTAGACGCTCCAATTCTTCACTTCGTCGTTTCCAACGGTGACATCGTTTGGTCAGCGTCTGGTTGCCGCTACGTAGCTGCTCGATCATGTCGGCCAAGTGTGCGGCATCGTCTTGCACGTGCGTCACGCGCCGTTCGAGTGTCGCTTTCTCACTTGTTATTTGAAGCACTTGCTTGTGCAAACGGCGACTTTGGCCCCGCTGTTCCGCTAGCTCATCTTGTAGTGCGAGCTGTTGCGCTTCCCACTCGACCTTGGCTTCCCTGTATTTGCGCTTCCAAGCGTTGATCTTTTGGACGCCACCGCTCTTGGCAGCGCGATCCTCTTGCCGAGAGACTTCCAGCTCCTTTTCCAGCCGAGCGTTGAGTGAACGCAGACTCGATACGACTTGTGCATCGGCCGCTTGCTGGCGCTCAAGGGCGTCGAGCTGTTGCTCCAGCGCTTCGACTTGCTCAGCGTTGCGACGTTCACTGGTTTTCAATAACTCTGCAGCCGTGTTCAGTTGCCTGTGAATCCGTTCTCTGTATTCACGATCCTGGCGATGCAGCGCTTCTTCTGCGGCCAGCTTGGTCTGCGTCGCCTCGAGCGTGTTCTGTAGCTCTTGGTTAGCTTGTTGCAATTGTGTTATCGTGCTGTTGAGCGTCTGCACATCAAGCTCATGCTTTTGCAATTGCAGGCCGATTTGGCCGTTCAACTCGCCCAGTTGTCCACATAACAATTCGTAGTTGGTCTTGTACTTCTCCAGCGTGCGCAGCTTGAGGTG
This sequence comes from Lagenidium giganteum, assembly GCA_002286825.1. Lineage (NCBI taxonomy): Eukaryota > Oomycota > Peronosporomycetes > Pythiales > Pythiaceae > Lagenidium > Lagenidium giganteum. The sequence goes on along the minus strand of NSDO01000553.1, from coordinate 20,942 downwards.
GAGCATGGCCACCTCAGTGGCAGGCGACGTCGTCGCTGCTCGAGCGCCGGCACCACTATCTGTGCCATGGGCACCGGGACAGAGCCCACAGTGCCGACAGACTGACGGTGCCATGGCGGCGCCAGTGACTTTGTGAGGTCCCTGCTCTCACCCTCAATCTCTCTCGCGAACCACGACCTTTCATGATCGAGCATCTGTCCCTTCAGCGGCGATGACCGACGGCGCAGACGACACCGTCAAGCTCATCGATGGAGCTGAAATAAATGCGCTGGCAAACAGTCTTTCTGCTCTAAACTACGGGGCAACGGCAATGTTCTTAGCCAGACAAAGGTTCATTATGTCGATATCGGTGCGAGCGACATTGAAGGTTTTGCAATGTTACATCGTTGAAAATGCCAGCGTCGTCGTGGAACTGGGACGTCGACGTCACAGGTGCGTGAAGATGAACAAGCGCTATCAACTCCCATTTCATTCACCAATACGTCGAGTGCTAGCTCGGTGGCCTCAGGTTCCACGCCCAACCTAAGAACGGACAAGTGGTTCTTATTATCCTGGCCGTCCTCCGCCCGCAGTTCGAACACCCCCGCGGTGGCGCTGGAGCGGGACAAGATGGCGAGTCGCGACAATCGGTTGCTTCGCTGCGATCAGTGAACGCTGGGAGAAGGATGGGGCGAGAGCACCATTGCCCAAGAACGGCGCACGAGCACGACTGACCGTGCACAACAGCGCCGAACGCGCTTGGCGTTGGCCGACCGAGTGGCCGTGAGGAGCCGTCGTGCGCACCCGCGATGGACACCGCCACATGGCCACTAACTGTACTCGCACGTGGCGACGCCATGAGCACCACCAGACACGCTTCAGAGGAATCGGAATGGACGACGGTCGGTCGCTCGATGCACACAGCGACAGCGACGGCGACAGCGACGGCGACAGCGACGGCGACAGCGACGCACAGCAGCGAGGAAGGATGCGACTGCGCTGACAAAGCTCGTTGGCAATGACCCCAGGCAGGATGCGGTGACGATAACAGCGATGCGTTGTTGTTGTTTCTCTTGATGCTGGTCAGCGATGCCATCCTCCCCCCTGGCAACGATGAACGCCACGACCGACAGTTGATTGAGGTATCCCGAGCGATAGCGACTCTGAATCAGACAACAAAGCACCTTCAGCAGAAAATTAGTGCTGTTCAACTCGCCACTGGACTCGCACGCGAACCACCGTCATTCTCTTGGACCAGGTCGAGAAAGGAGAAAAGCTGGTAACTAGGATTGCCAGACACCTGCAGTATCTCCCAAAGGCTTCTACCGGACAGGCATGGCAGACGCAGGTAGACAAGCTCCAGTTGAATTTTAACCACCAAGGAAAGCTGTTTGAAGAGCTCTGCGCTGCAATGGACTCGATGGAGACTTCAGCGGCGGAGAACCTCGGGTTTCAGTCGTCGCCGCACTCGATGGCATACCAAGATGCTGGTATCGTGGACCTGCGCAAGTTCGATGAAGAAGCTGCCTACGCGCGTACCCAAGTGATAAGCTATAACGGAAAAGGTAAGGCGTGATGAGTAGCGTTGGTTATCACTTGAAGCGGAATGCTGATCCTACTGTGAATGTCGCTCGCTGTGCAATTCAAAGGAGACGCCGAGCCAGCAAAAGATCAAGCTGTCGGAGCTCCCCAAAGCGCGGGGGAAGCAGGCACCAGACGCTCCAAGAACAAACTCCTATTTTGTTTGGTGCTTCTCGTGCTACTGGCAATTCTGGTGGTATCGTTGGCCTTTGGTGGCGCCAAGCTTTTCAGTCGGTAAACGCCTTTCTAGCGAAATGCAGATCGCCCCCACATCATGATACCACGCCGCGCGAGCACTCACGAAGGAAATTTTCCATGCACATCAATCACCAGTAGAGGCCAGAATGAAACGAGAGTGCACACGAGTGGGCCTGTGTCGTTGTTACCTTGAAGACGTCACATATCGAGTTCATAAATCGCTGAATCAATCGTTGCATTGGCTGTCGTCCACACTTGTTTACTGCAATTTACCACGCTTCCTTGGTCATTGAAAATGACGTTCGCACGAGGCACTCTTCACAAACCGCCAAACCATCGAGATCTTGCCAAGCGTACATACCGTTCTTATTCCGTCGTGTCTTTCTACACAAGCCTCCTATCGGCCGAACTGCTCGAACTCAGATACAAGAAAAGCAACCGAGACCTAGGCGACGAAGTTCGGTGGCAGGACAGGATAAAATGGAAGATTAAGCCTCGTTCATTGCTGTTCCGCGTGTCGGTTGAAACACGCTCGATGTGTTTCTGGGTGCATTCATTTACCGCAGCAATGACTTCCCACCCCGTTCCCGACGGAAGTGATAGCGTCCGTGACATTGAGAATGACCGCCTCAACAGATTAGTGCCGGACATGCACAAAGCGATAAGAAGTCTACGCCAGATTACGAAGAGCATTCGGCAGAAGGTGGAGCGTGTGGGCACGACTCGCGTACCAACCATCAAGAGTTGAAAGAACACTTCGACGACGGGATCAAATTGTTGACCAACGTCGCCAAACAACTGCAGGACGTGGTCAAAGCGACCCACGCAGGGACTGGGCAGGGGCGGCGACCCCAGGAGGCCAAGTTGCAGTCAGAATTCAAAGATCAAGGTAAGTTGTTCGAGGACACACCCATGAGCACAGTCTGCTCTGTCACCAATCCGAGTCCCCAAATTGGTGCTTACCAATCACTTCTCGATGTTCATCTATCACGTCGTCAACTGCTCGGAATGCTGAGTCGAGATCGCGCAATTGGGAACTGATTTGAATCAATTTTTTTCTCGTAATCTTTTTCTCGTTCCTTGAGATCTACGATCAAAACAGCCAAACAGCAAAACGGTGAGGAATTGAAAGTCGTTCACTGTTTCTTCCCGTCATTGCGGTCATTGAATCTGTGAGATCGCGAACACACTTTACCTTTGTTTGTGGTTTGCTTTCATCGGTATTTCGGAATGAAGATGACGATCCGATCGCCATCTCGATCGCTTGGGTCTCGATCATCACCATCTTAGCGCATACTTCGCACAGTGTATGTCGAAGAAAGTACCGAGCAAGCAACCATTGGTCCTGGAGATCTAGAAATGGCGCGACGAGTTGACGCAGAACGCTCGCACTGCCTTTTCACGCGGGGCAAAGTAGCATTTTATCGGTTCATCGCGGTGCTTGTCGTGCTGGGTCTCCTTGGAGCTGCCGCGCCTTTTATCATCAGACGACGGAAATCGGAGCTCACCTAGCAGCGTGTTGATAACGAAATCGCATGAGGCAACCAACAGTGTTTCTGCGAGTTGATCAACAACATGACAAACAAACAGCAGCCATGCTGCGCACAAGTCCAGCAGCGATCGTCCTCCACACCAAGCTCCCTCGAACTTGCCCAATGACTCTCCACTTCACTGTACTGCTACAATCAGAGTCGTGGAGCTACGGAAAAGCCCTTCCAACATCACGGTGCCATCTCAAAATCATCCTATCCAGCTCAGCAGCAGGCGCAGGCTCCATGGCACACACTCCAGACAGCCATGTGATGCTGATGCGAAGCCAACGGCTGCAAGACTCGCTGTTCTTATTCCGCCCTGTCGACGGGCGCTGATTGGCCAATATCCCGAAGCGACGCGTCCCATTCGCCGAAATACTCGTATAGGTCGAGGAAGGCGACTACGACCGCGACGACGAAGTAGCGTTTGAATTGCGCACAGCAAGGTCACCCAGTCGCCCACTGCCGCGGTGTGGGTCTGCTGTTGAGGTCGCGGCGTTTGTTTGCTGTGATCCGATCGCATCTACCAGAGGACACACGCGCAGCATCTACGAGTATTTTACCTCAGCCATGACGCACTACACGGCAGCAGACTCGCCCAAGGGCAGCGATGTGGGAGGTGGAGGCGAGAATGAACGCCACAACAGACTGGTGCAGGAGACATCCAAAGAGATCGGAAGCCTGAACCAGACTACCAAGAGCATCCAACAAAAGATGGCGCTGTTTGGGACACCACAGGATTCGCGAGCGAACCACCAGCAGCTCAAAGAACTGACAGAGAAGGGCAACAAGTTGGTGGCCAAGATCACCCGACACTTGCAGGAGCTCACGAAAGCCACCCACACGGCGGCGGGACGGTCGCAGCGGACGCAGGTGAACAAGCTGCAGTCGGATTTCAAAGGCCAGGGCAAGCTGTTCGAGGAAGCATGCGCCAAGATGGTGACGATGGAGACCCAAGCGATCGAGAAACTGCGGCGGTCGTCGTCTTCGTTCCGTCACGACGACGCCGGCAATGTGGATCTGGGCAATTACAACGAGGACACGATGTATGCGCAAGCGCAAGTCACCAACTACGACGAGGACGGTACGAAGTGATTATATCTGCCACTGGAGCGAACCAACAACGAACTCTTGATGCTTCGATGCTTTTGCGGTCACAGATCTCCAGCGACGAGAAGAAGACCTGATTCATATCAACCACCAATTGCGCGAAGTGAACGCTGCGTTCCGAGAAGTTGATGAGCTGGTGAATGACCAGCAGGAAGTGATCGGTGCGTGGATGGGCGTTGTCTCTGTGACAGGGGCACACTGTGCTGACAAATGTGTTTCACAGTACAAATCGAAGAGAACACCGAGCAAGCAAAAGACCAAGTCGAAGGCGCGCTGGAGAACGTGCGGCAAGCCGATGCCAAGCGCTCGTTCTGCAATTGCTCCAAGACCAAGCTCATGTGCTACGCAGTGCTGCTCATTGTTGTCGCTGCCTTGGTGCTGTCGCTGGTATTCGGCCTCCGAAAGTAAATACTGCACCAAACAGGTCACCACGGTAATTGCACTCCCACAAAACATTACAACACAAAATGAGGGAGTAATCAATGATAATGCCACGTCACGGCATAATCCGCAAATCTTGTTAACGGCACGTCGCGACTGCTCCTGCTGCGTCGCTCGCTCCCATACTGGGATCAGCCACGAGATCACCAGCCAGCTCCACGTGCTCCCTGCTTCTGTATTGCTTCGTCATGTCCGTCACGGCCGCTGCGTTGACCAAAGTCACCGCCACGACACTCGCAGGCGTCTTTGCTGGTGGAGCCGTGTACATCACGGTCGTGCAGCACCCAGCGACGGTCGAGACCAATGACATCAACGTGCAAGCGCCGTTCTTCCGGCCGATGTACAGCCGAGCAGCGCCGTTCCAAGGCACGCTGACCACGATCAGCGGCATCACTGCGATCAGCGTGTACTTCTTGGAGAAGGATGCGTACCCCGAGTCTGCCAAGACGTGGCTGTGGGCTGGCTCCGCGATGCTGGCCATCATCCCGTACACCGTGACGCAGATGTTCGGCGTCAACCACCAGCTTATTGACACGGCTGAATGCAAGAAGCGCGGCAACGCGTGGTTCCAGCAGATGCTGGTGCGCTGGAGCAACCTTCACAACGTTCGCACGGTGGTGAGTGTCGCGGCGTTCTCGACGATGGTGTTTGCATTGACGCAAGAGAGAGACAGCAGCAGCAAGAAGCTGTGGGCGTAGTGGTGGACCACCACCGGTGGTGAGATTCACTTGTTGCCTACCTCTATAATCAAGGATTACAGTCTGCTGGACAGAGCTGATTGAATTTCAGAAGACGCGCTTTGCTACGTTAACCATTCTCTTGTTCTCGGGTTGTTGTGTTGTCGGGAGATTGCTTCAATATCTGCCTCACAATCGACTAGACGTTGAGCCGCACATGTCGTGGTTATTACACGAAGTACATTGCGACGTGAACGCTCGAGGAGAGTCGCGAGATGCGCGAAGCTGGAGCCCCGCAGTGCATTCGCTGCGTATCGGCTATGACTATGTCGATCGTGCGTCAGCAGGACTGTTAACTTGGCGGCTGCCATGACGATCACAGTGAACATCGGCTTTGTCGTAGGCGATTGCAAGCATCTACTCACAGCTATCATCAGTTAGTAGATCTGAAAGTATCTAGGGAATTCGTGCCACCTGTGTATGGCACGCAATAGACCGACATCATCGGCACCAATGTGAATGCATGATGACTTCCCTTGTCAGCACAGTTTTGTGCTGATGCCCAGCGGTAGCTGGACTGTTCATGGCGCATGCACCCAGCTAGCTCCCGCAGTATTGCCTCTATGGTCGATTCGGGTGTAGCTGTATCTGTGTTGTGGGATACTTCAAAGTATCGTGGAGACACCGCATGTTTCGCTTCTTCTTCTCACGCAATAATCCACCAGCTTGCCAAGACGAACATATCGACTGACACGAGACTGCATTTCCGTATCGTTCAGGTATGACCACTGTGCCGTAACAAGACACTTTGCATTATGCTGGAGAAGCTGGGTGAGGTTTGCAGCCTTGGGTACTCTTGAAGCGTATTAAAGGCGCTCGATGACATCCCGCACATCCGATGGTCATCATCGGGCACAGAGGCTATACCACACGGGATTGCCGTGAGCTGCCCCGCCCCAATCCTCAGCAAGGTGCTGGGCCCATTGAGGGTACGCAGATACCGCCGGTGAACGTGCGCGAGTGGCCGCATCGATGACCATATGAGACCACGTGAAACATAAAGGCATTTATCAACCAAGGTACGAATCGGCTCTAACCTATTGAGCAAGAAAGCGCGTGATATCAGCTTTCAAGTGATGGTTTCAGAACAGAAAAACCCGTTGGGCTTTGTGAGAACGAAACGATTATATAACGCACCTCCGAAAAAGTTCGCCGAAATCGGATTTAGGAAAACCGCATCATTGTGATCAGCATTCAACCGTGCGTTTGTTCATGAGAAAACAACACAAAATAACGCATGAGAAGGGAGCAAATAACGCGACAGAAGCTTCAAAACGGCAGAGAACAACTTTCGCATGTAAATTTTGACAGCATTTTTGACACGTTGACCAAAGTGTCGATAAGCGCCAATTTGATTTACTGAGCTCCCTTGCTGTTGGACTTAACGTATTGCACCAGTTTAAGGCCCTATCAGTTTAAGACCCCGCTCTTCCAGCCATCTCCAGTAAAAATGAATCCCTGTCACAGATGATAAGTCTGGGCAATGGCGCCAAGGCGATCCGTTTGGCTGGAACAAGGTCATGGCAAAGCAATAGCGCAGAGTGTACACGGAGGACGAGATCCGTGCCGTCGTTCGGCTTGTGATCGACGATAAGCACACGCTGGCTGCTGCGAGCAAGGCAACGAAGATGCCACTGTCGTCAGTGAAGCGCTATATCAAGCGCGCACGTTCCACGGATATTCTGACCCTCCGGCGTGGGCCACAGCCGCTCCTCCCACCGGAAACAGAGAGCAAGCTGCGCGATTGGATCATCGGAATGCAAATTGAAGCGCATCCAGTCGAATGCCAAAGACATCATGGACAAGGTACAGGTAATTTGTGATAGCTTGGGCGTTCCGCCGGTGACGCATGGATGGTATGAACGGTTCATGAGCAGGAACCCTGACCTTGGCAAACGTCATGCGCGATGTGTGTCGAATGCCCGCAATGCCGTCACAGCGGTCGGTGTGCGCGATTACCATTGGAAGCTGCTTAAGTGTTTTTTAGAGAACGACCTGGACCCGTCGAGAGTCTTCAACGTCGACGAGACCAGCTTTATAAGCCACGGGAAAAACAAGAGAGTGATCGCCGTCAAAGGCTCGAGAAATGTGTGGAGTAAATCGTTGTCTGCCAGCTTTCATATAACTGTGATTGCATGCGGCAATGCACAAGGCTATTTGCTACCGCCACCATTCGTTATCGAGAGGCAACTGTTGCTGACAGGAATTCTTGATCCCGTCCCTAAATCTCAAATCTGTGGGACACCAAGTGATTTTGCCAGCGAGGAAGTATTCATCCAGCGGTTGAATGTGTTTGCATGCACTGTCCCAGATACGGTAAAGCGTCCGCTACTGCTGGTTCTGGATGGCTGCAGTAGCCACGTCGGAACCCCCTGTCGCCGCAGCAGCGTCGGGGCTCAACATTTGTCTCCAGTTCCTGCCTCCAAATTGCGACGCATCTGCTTTAGCGTCTCGACGTTGCCGTTTTCTCATCTTACAAAAAGGTAATTCGTTGACAGGTTCGTTGCATCCAGCATGAAAATGGCCGTATCAGCAAGAGTGATGCTGTGCGCATTGGTGGGCGAGCTTGGGAAGTATGCAAGGCCGACACCAATACCGTGTCCGGAATTGGCCAGCCTGGCTAAGGCACCGCGAGCAGATTATGTCGGAGCAGCTGCTACTGCCGCCAAAGCAACCGTTCAAGCCAAGAACACGTGATGCAGAGGGCAGCAGGCCGACACGAAAGAAGAGAAAGACTGTGCGTGTTGCTGGCCGATTCCTGTTGATGGAAGGCCTGCATGAAGATGCTGTCAAGCCTCCACGGAAGAGGAAAGCCCTGAGTGCTGAAGCCCTAGCACAAACGCGAGTCGTGTTCACACCAAACATGCTGGAAGCGGTAGTTTAATACCCTGCTAAAGCTAAAATTGATGACTTTGGTTGCATTGTGTTGAAGAGGGCGACGAGTGGTCCCATGCTGAAGGCAAGTGTCATCATGGGTCCTTAAACTGATCAGGCAACAACAGATAAAATCTATGATCGCAAATATCCTGTCAAATTTTGAGCCAATTGGAGTGTCGCGTCGAATTGTAGAGAGTGAGAGGAACGCGCTCATGTCATGCAGGCTCATGAAGTTTCTTCCCATGGGAAGCAACAGCAAGTGAATGCCTTGGGGTCTTAAACTGGTGCAATACGTTACGACGAGACTTCTTCGTTGTCGATGGTTGTGCCTGCTGTTCCGCCGAAGGTGCAGCGTAAAGAGAGTCTCCATGATGTGCAATGGGAACGTACGGTAGCATCTTGTTGTAAATATCACATACTTTCTCGGCGTTGAGTACTGGCTTGGCCATTTCCTTGACATGGTTGAAGAGCTGTCGCGCTCGGTCCGCGTCGACACAGATGCCATCATGGACACGTCGTAGGTCATACTCATGGCTCGTTCTATCTGGGCTATTACAACAAATGACTACTCCTGGATTATCGCGCGACGACGAGAACATTTAGTACTTTTGGATAGCACGCAGATTCTTGTAAAGCTCATTCAATGCATCCTTTGTGACAAGGCACGTCACACAGCACTTGCGCACAAGGAAGCGTTGACTTCCGCGCAATCACTCAGGCGCCCTGTGCCTTAGAGCAAGTGATTGCTCTTGCTTTCACTGAGAAAGCAGTCGAAGTTTGCAAGAGATTGCAAATGCAGAAGTGAGTAGATTACGAGAGGTTCTAGAGCAAAAACCTGCAAGTTCGAAGAGGCGCGGGGTTTTTCTAACTCCTAGCGACTCCTTGGGCTACTTTTAATAATGCATTCAGCGTCTTTGATTGGCTGAAACATCGAGGCGTCCCTCGGAAGCCGTTGCAAAACGGCACATTAGGTTCGGTTCGCCCAAGTCCGCGAACCTTAGTGTACGGAACACCAAATACCCGGATTGGTACTAATACCAATCACTGCAACTCAGTTCAATTACTGGCCAACCCCTTTCAGTCACGTATTGAAAGGCTCAGTGATTTACTCATCATCGGATGAGTACCCACATGTGTAACTCTGTTACATCCTTGTAGTCGTAAAACTTGGCGTCATCTTCTTCAAAATGTATCGTGTTGCTATCTGTCGACCCACTGTCAAGGACCTCGACGAGTTCCTTTAGTGTCCAGCAATCATTTCGTAGTAGCTTGCGTTTTAGGTTTCCAAACCCGCGGTCGCACGAATTCTTCGTGTGGCCGCGGACAAAGAATTTCAGATCAACGTTCTTGAAAACCCCGCATGGCTTAGAAGTTGTCAGCGTACACTGTCGCTCTGTGTAGACGTAGTTGGATTGCTGTCGCAGGCCTGCGTCGTAGATACCAAACATCGAGACCGACCACAGTGACATAAAAAACCACTGCTCTGGTGTCTCCACGACATGAGGAAGGACCACGTTCTGAGCGTAGTCCATCGTGAAAACAACATCAGCGTCACTTGCGGTCGCGCAGTCGTCCCGATATGACACCCTGCAAACACCGTAAAACAAATTGACGCTTAACCCACCAAGCGCCTTAACGTGGAAAATCGTCGATAAGAAAAAACCTTGAATTCTTATCGACGATTTTCCATGATAAGCTCGACCAATCATATTCGTTCATATCAAGGCTCCGATTTACTTTCCCAGCAAATTACTGCCAGCGCACCTAAGATTTACGCCTCCGAACTCACGCATATTTTAAAAAATTTGCACCCAATAAACTCCCTCCAATATTTATGGGAATTAACAATTCTGGATCTGTGACGTGAGCGCTCCAAATGACGTGTGCGGCCAACAAGAACAGCACAGGAGATGGGAATGTTTTACGTGAAAATGAAGGTGAATTATGTCAGCGGCGGCGGTCATACAAGATAAACTGCCATGGCACGTGGTAAATGTTACAGATAGGACGAGAGGAGCTGGCCGTGGATGAAAGAGCAAGCAGAATTCTCGCTGGCAGCTTGAGCGATGGCGATGGCAGAATGGTTGCTGAAGAATCACGATGCGCAAGCCGCGTAATCGACAACAGA
>NSDO01000552.1:31954-46412 GCA_002286825.1 Lagenidium giganteum | reverse complement strand
AAGATTATGACCAAGATCTACAACGATCCGTTGGCCTACGACCTCAAGGCCACCATGGGCCTGCGTGACCTTAAGGAGTCCGTTGAAGAATTTGGCGCTGACCACCCTTACACCCACTTGGTGCCAGAGAGCGATGGTGTGGACCCAGACGATGTCTTCTCGTCAATTCCATACGAGAAGGGTTTCAACTTCCTCAACTACTTGACCGAGGTCGTTGGTGGCCGCGACATCTTCGAGGACTTTGCCAAGGCGTACATTAAGAACTTCCGCTTCAAGACGTTGACCTCGGCCGAGTTCAAGGCGTTCTTCATCAACTACTTCACCACCGTGGTCGACAAGAGCACCGAGATCAAGCAGGTCGATTGGGACAACTGGTTCTACACGCCTGGTATGCCGCTCGTGATGACCAAGTTCGACACGACGCTCACTGGTGCCGCGATTGGCTTGGGCGACAACATCAGCAAGTCGTCGGACGTGTCGACCTGGGGTCCAGTGACTTCGGAGGACTTGACCAAGTGGCAGACCTCGCAGTGGGTGCTTCTCCTCGACACGTTGTTGCTCAACCAGTCGGAGAAGGGCGCCGTCTTCACGCCAGCGCACTTGGATGCCATCGACGCCTTCGCCAACAACACCTTTACTACTTCGGGCAACGCTGAACTTCGTTTCCGTTGGTACTCGCTCTCGCTGCGTTCGAAGGACCTTCGTCAGAACGCCAACATCGCTCGTTTCTTGGAAGAGCAGGGTCGTATGAAGTACGTGCGTCCGCTCTTCCGTGACTTGATCAAGCACGCGGGCAAGGCCACCGCCGAGGAGATTTTCGCCAAGACCAAGAGCTTGTACCACCCGATCTGCGCCAAGATGGTGCAGCGCGGCTTCGACGACGCGTAAGCAGCGTCCCCGCATGTGTTCGTAGCATACTGCGTGTCCGTAACAACGTCTATGGATCAATAAACCCAGCACTCGTCCTGGTTGAACTTGCTCGTTTGCTCCTGTTGTGCAGCTTGTACAGCGCATCAGACGACGCCCTTGGCCACAGACCTTCCTCAGGGGCTTCTCGTCACATTCCTTCCGCAGTACACACCCAAAGCCGTCTCTAAACCGTCATATCCACGCGGTTTCCTCGCCGTCCTCGCCATGTTCCCCACCGCCATGTTCAACCTCAGTGTCCGATTGACCATCACTCCCCAAGTGCAACCTTTGTACTGTAATCTTTCCGTTTCGTAAAATACGGAGAAGTTGACGTGGTCCACACCACATCTGTCTTCTCACACTGATCACAGAGGATGAGGGCACTCATGCGAGGGACCGACGTCAAGCAGCGCGCTGTACGTGCGCAAGAGCTTAATCCGCATCTCGCGCGCGACAATGGGCTCACCCGAGCTCGCCACGACGCCGCAGCGCCTTCGTGCCGGTCTGACCATCGCCGCCCAGCGAGGGTTCTTGACGGATCGGGAATGGACGGCGTTGCGCGTTGTATGTCGCGAATGGCGCGACGTGATCGACGCGGTCGTGCTGGCTCGACGGACTTTGATCATCACGCATGCCACGTGTGAGCGCCATCGCATCCCTCGACGCTCGGAACGGCCGGAACGCCTGCGGTACATCCTCGATCGCGTGAGTGYGCGCTTCCCGCAGCTGCAATGTGTGGACGAGTTTCCGACGGCGACGGCCAAGCAACTCGCGCGGTTCCACACGGACGTGCATGTGGACGCGATGCATCGACTCGCGGCCAAGATCGAGCGGAGTATGGCGGCGTTGGACGCGCTGGAAGCCCCAGAGAGCGCGGTGAGTCCACGAGGGAGTCGCGTCATGTCGACCACCGGAACCAACGGTCGCGTGATTGACAAAACGCTGTGTACGCCGTCGTCGGTGCATTATCGCAATCGACCAGACCAGCCCAAGTCGCGGGCTACGTACTATGCGCAATTTGAGTACATTGACTTGGACGAAGACACGGTCATGATGCGCCATACGTTGGACGCCGCGTTGACGGCGGCGGGCGGTGTGTGCCATGCGATCGACCGCGTGATGAAGCACGAAGACTCGAGTCGTGCGATCCGGAATGCGTTCTGCGTCGTGCGCCCGCCTGGTCACCACGCCGAGCCACAGCGTGCGATGGGCTTTTGTTTCTTCAACAACATTGGCGTCGGTGCGTTCCATGCTCTTGACCAGTATGGTCTCGACCGCGTTGCGATCCTCGACTTTGACGTCCACCACGGCAATGGCACGCAGCGTCGCGTGGAGCAAGAGCCACGCTTGTTCTATGCATCGCTGCATCAGTCTCCGTTGTTCCCACACACAGGACAAGCACACGAGCACGGTGAGCACAACAACATCCTCAACATCCCGTTGCCAGCGCGAACACCAGCGAGCGTGTACCGACAAAAGTTCCTCGACATTGTGTGGCCCCGTGTGCTCGAGTTCGGACCGCAATTGATCCTCGTCTCGGCGGGCTTTGACGGCCACGCGCTGGATCCGCTCTCGGATATGCGCCTGCAAGCAGAAGACTTTTACTGGCTCACTCGCGAGATCGTGGCCATGGCGTGGCAGTGCAGCCAAGGACGCGTGGTGAGTGTCTTGGAAGGCGGCTACCACGCGCGTGCGCTCGCCGACAGTGCCGAGCAGCACCTGCTTGCGCTTGTCCACGGCAGTCTCCCTCCATTGACCAGTCGAACACAAGCTAGGTAGAAACTCATAGAGAACAAGTATGGTGCGTTTATATATATGAGAAGACGATCCGTTCGTGCACAGACCAGCGCCTACTTGGGCGCGGCGAGCAGCGTCTCGAGGTTGGCCTTGAGCTGGTCGTTGGCTTTACGCAGGATGTCGACTTCTTCCTGGTGCTTCTTCTCGTCGGCCGTCTTGCGCTCTTCCTCGCGCCGCTGCACGGCCTCGCAGCGCGTCGCGAGCTCGTCGATCTGCGCCGCCAGCTCGCGGTTCTCCGTCTCCAGCGTGCGGATCTTTTGCTCGGCCTCCATCTTCTTCTGCTCCGCCATCAGCGCCTTGCGCATGCCAAAGGCGATGCTGCTCTCGTAGAGCGTCTGGTACGCCGCGATGGTCATCCGCGCTTCGTCGCGCACTCGTAAGAGCAAGAGACCGCGTTCCGAGCAATTGATGGTGATCTGTCGAATCAACTCGTCAAAGCACTGCGCGTAGAGCTCCTCTCGCACAGGACAGATGCCCGTCTCTCGTGCTTGACGCTGTTGAAGACGTAGATCGAGTTGTTCTTGGAGATTGACCACATCCAGTCGCGTCGCGGGGGTGCTCGAGACGTATTGCACCCAGAGCTGTCCGTCTTCGGTCCATTCCTTCGGTGGCAGAATCGAGTTCAAGATGTCCTCGGTCTGCGACTGACTCTGCGAGTGGCTGCCCGTGAAGACGGTGGGCTTGGGCGGTGGCTCCACGGGCTGCGTCTGGTTGCTCTTGCCCGAGGGCGCGCCGGGCACCGCCGCGGCATTGCGCTTGCTCTTGAGCGCCTTCTCCTTGGTCGTACTCACCAAGATCGGACTGTTGTACTTGACCAGCGAGCTCTGCGGGGGAATCATGGCGACACAGACGTCAACTGTGAGTGGGTTGTGCGTCCAATGTGCCGTATTTGTAACCAGAGCGCGTCGGAAACGGCACATGGGGCCACGAAGAGGCGCCGAGAGAATGCTGTCAGCGACTGTATGGAGCGGCTAGAGACTATCAGGACTGACAGCCTAAGCGGGTCACATAAGGCACTTGGTTGTATAGACTTTTCCAGTGGATTATATGGCCTAGTTTGCATATACCGGGACCAAGAGCATCATCATCATGGGCATACGACACTATCTGCTCATTTCTCGTGACCTTTCAAGATCCGCTTTCACAACACCGTGTTTCCTGTATATAACGATTCACCTTTACTATGTGGTATTTTGTACAAATTGTACACAATATTTTCACGTAATTAGGAAGGTTTGCATCTTTTAACGGAGGGATATGCCGTAATACGGGAATGCGATCAAAAGGCGGAATCCCCACCGACGACCATGGCGAGCACTGGTGAACGCAAGTTCGTGCCGTATATCCGCGTCAAGCGCCGCAACCAGACGCTGTTCGTGGACGCGCAGCCAGGCGACACCTTCCTCAGCGTCAAGGAGAAGCTGGGCGCCGTCTTCCAGCTCCCGGCGTCGAGTATTCGGCTCTGGAGCGGCCTCAACCAGAAGGAAGCCAAAGAGTTGACGGACGTGGCGACGCTCGCCGACCACGACGTGCAGAACGACAGCGTCGTGTACATGTGCTGGAAGAAAGAGCGTACGTTGTCGTGTTGTGCCTGTGGATACTATGGATGCAGACTAACACTGTGGTCTGTGGTATGCCGCAGAGTCGGACCAGTGGGAAGAGCTGAGTGTGACCAAGATCGACGCCTTGTCGGGCGCGGACAGCGGCGCCAAGGCCGAGTAAGCACGCAACAGACACCACATTCTTTATACAGATGCATTTGGATGGGATCTACGCTCTTCTAGCCCTCTTCTATCTCGTCAGACACCACAAAGCGAGCGTCGCCCGTGGCCTGGCGGTTGCTGCCGAACGCCGCCGCGTTTGAGTGCTTGGCGATGCGCGTGCCGAACTGAATGGCGCGCTTGGCGAGTGTCGCGCAGTGCGTCAAGCCCACGAGACGCGCGGCGAGACGGAGCACGCGCTTGTCGCCTTCGCCGCGTTCCTGCGCAAAGTCGCACACGTTGTCGAGCGGCAACGAGGCGAGGAAACGCACGACCTGCTCGTCGAGGAACGGGAAGCGCGCTTCCCGACCATGCGCCGAAATGCATCGATCGTCACGGCCGAGATTGCGCTTCCAGATGCGTCGCATGTCTCGCGCCAACTCGGCCTGGAGCCCGTCGAGACCACGCTGCAGGTACGCCGTCTTGTGACGACCATAGCCGCCCAGCTGCTCGTCCGCGCCAATGCCCACGAGTAACACGCGCGCTCGCGTCGTGTACGCTTGCTCACTGTGCTCTTGTTGCGGCACTGGTGCCTCCTGACTGTCTGGCTTGGCCTCGGAGGCGGTCGGCGCCTTGGTTTTGATCCGATGGACGCGACAGACCTCGTCTTCCACGCTGAAATGCTGCTCGTACACCCGCACTAGGTCTTCTATCCGCGTAGACGCGTCCTGACTAGTAGACGGCAGCATTCCTTCGAGGGCAGCACGGGCTTTAACCCGTTCCCGAGCGTCCACAGTGTCGGTAGTGTCCACGTGAAGCTTGGCGAGGAGCTTTCTCGCCCGCGTGCAGCACACACGGCAGATTCCAAGCGGACAGCCTGGCTTGAGCTTGCGTCTGCAGTTGGCCGCGGGGCAAAACTCGGAGGACTCGTTGGTTGCAAACAACCCGAGCGCTTTGAGGGCCTTGTCGGCGGCTTCCTGGGCCGCGGACGCGCGGTTCGCACGCAAGAACGCATTCAAATCCACACCATTGGGTGCTGCGGACGAGGTGTCGGCGCGGACGTGGCCCTGACCACGCGAGAGGAACCAGAACGCCGCGCCAATGTTGAAGTCCATGTGCGTCTCACAAGGCGTCATGAGTGCCGCGATCTCGCGTTGGTGCTCGAGCACGCGCTCGAACGGGATGTTAACGCGGATCAAGTTCCATTTACGTGTCGGGAAGAGCGTGCAGAGCTCATGGAACGATACCTCGGCAGCGAGACGGTCGGGCGACTGGAAGCCAGACGTCGCATCGAAGCAGACGTTGAGCAAGTCGATGGGCTCGTCAGGCGCGACTACATGGAAATGTGTGAGGGCAGCGAGCATGACGGAGTCGAGGCCTCCCGAGAAGAGCACGCCGACGTATGCGTGTGGAGACGCGTCGTTTGGACGTGATGGACGAGGAATCGTGCGCACGCGGACGCCGACAGCGTTGCTCAGCGCGTGGAGAAGGCCAAACGCGGCCGTTTTGATGGACGACGCCGTGGGTCCTGGYTGCGGATACGCACACTGGTAGCGATCGCTGGGGATGGCAATGGGCGCCGAGGCCGGTGGTCGAGTAGCCGAGACGATTGGCGTGTACGAGTGAAAGGCGAGACGCTGTGCTTGAAGGTCGAGGACGTAGATGCCGGTCGACGGGACTTCCTGGAAGCTGCTGGAAGCGCCCGTCGAGTAATTCTTCAAAGCGACGGAGCTCAGGCACAGCTCGGTGAGAGAAGACACGTCGATTGACGTCTCGGTGGCGTCTGCGTTGTCGATGGATTCGGCGAGCGTTGTGAGCAGCGTGTGAGTTGAGCTGTGATAGAGAAGACTGCGTCGTCCAAAGCGATCGTGGCCAAAGAAAATGCGCTGCGAGGCTGCGTGGAACCAGAGGAAGGCAAACGGACCTTCGACGTGCTGAAACACGTCGAGCACCCGCGTCGTGACGTGCTCGGGGTCGTCGTCACAGCACCTTGTCAGTGTCTTGGCGAGCCATTGCGTGTCGTTCTCGGTCTCGGCAATGCCTTCCAGCAGTGGCCCACCAAAGATCTCGGCATTCCAGCACAGCACATTACCCTGAGCGTCTTCCACTGGCTGGGTTACGATGCTATCGCCTCGTAGATGCAACACCGCACCGTGGAACTGCACCCGCCAGGTTTCACTTCCAGCATCCACTACGCGGTCCACACGCTCGACATGGTCCGGACCTCGCTGTGCCAGACGCAAACGGATCTCCTCTTGCAGTGCATCGCTCTCTGACACGCTTTCGTGGCCTACAGACGCCGCAATCCGCTCGAGGACGAGCGCGATCCCGCACATGACGACTGAATTGATGGCCAAGGCATGAGTAGTCATGAGGTACACACCCGTGTTGCCCTTGAGGTTGAGCACGTTGTCGAAGAGGAACTTGTAGTTGCGCTCACGTTGCTGTGCAAGGTCGAAATATCGCACTGCGGCGTCCCCGATCTTCTGGTTTAGTGACGAAAGCGATTCCCCACCGTCTGCTCGTGTGTCATTTGCTAGAACAGAGCGACGCTGACACTCGGCACCAGCTTCGTTGAGCAGATCTTCGAGGTAGTCGAACGCGCCGTTGCGCGAACTAAGTTTACTGCCGTCCTTACCCAGGACCAGTCCAAACCAAGCATGGGTGAGACGAACGTCRCCCTTGGGATGTGATGGACGCGAGAGCCATCCGGCCTCCTGAGCCACATGGAAGAGATGCTGGAAGTGGTACTGCTGACTCTGGTCTGTGACGTAGATGACTTCGTCGTGCTGTGTGTCGTCGACGCCAGGGAATCCGAAGATACGGGAGCGCAGACACGCGAGGTCGACGGTCGCATACAAAAACCCGCCGTCTTGCTTCTGAATGAGCATTGGCGGCTTATCAGGGCCGTCAACGAAGATGCAGAGCGCGCCACGAGACTCCACTGCTAATCCTCGTGCCTTGAGTTCGTTGATCACCTCGGGGATGAGCGGAAGGTAGGTCGATTCGCCACGTTCCTTCACGTTCACTCGCAATCGATCAAAGATCTCGGCATACGCGGCTTGACTGACTTCACAGGCACGTTGCCATGTCTTCTYGACAACCGGATCCAAGGTGCGAGTGCCGCTACTACCGATACGTTGCAACTGGATGACTACATCATCCACCTTGGCTTTGAAAGCTGGGTCATTCGCGTGCTTCTTCTTGCCCGACTCGTAGTACTGCCCCAATTGCGCATCTGAGAGCGTTTCCAGTGAGACCTTTTGCTCGATGAGCTCGACGATCAGCGTGGCAAAGGCTGAGCCCACATCGCCCGTGTGACTGATGCGGGAGACGCGATGGCCACGGAACTCCAAGAGGTTACACAACGTATCACCGATCACACTCGACCGCAAGTGGCCGACATGCAGCTTCTTGCCGTAGTTTGGTGCGCAAAAGTCCACGAGAATCGACTTGCTGTGCTCCTTGGAGTACTCCRCCGGCTGCACACCAAGTGTCGCCATGTTCACGACATGCTGAGCGAGCCAGGCATCTTTCAACACCACATTCACAAATCCGCCTTTGGATACAAACGCTTGCTCAACCACCGCTGTGTTGCCATCTTGCTCCTCGTGCAACCCAGCGATTGCATCTTGCGCCAGAGCTTCAGGCGCTTCGCGAAAGCGATTCCCGAGCATCAGCGCAATGCTCGTCTGGTAGTCGGCATTGGCTTGCTGCGAACGTCGCACGCCGAGCGCCGGCGGGAGTTTGAGATTCGCTGCCTGGAGATCCAGACTCGGCCTTGCTCGACGCAACGCGCCATGCAGCAAGCGCTCGAGCTGACCCGTGCAGGAAAGCGCGGCTCGCGATCTCATGCTTGATGGCAGTACAATGTGTGGTGGACGCGTAGTGGACGAGCGGAGCGGATCCGCTCCTGCCGACGACGGGAAGGTTGCACGAAGGTTACTTGAACCGTCGCATATGAGGTGCAACGTGTTAAAACCTCGAACTCAGTGTATGAGTCGATGGGACGAGGGTCCACTCAGGTGAATAGACAGCGGACGGCTGCAGAACACCGCACATGGAAGGCTCAGTCGTGCATTTGCCTCCTGGCGAGAGCATGAGGGCGCCGTGAGTGCAGCGGCGGGCAGGCGGAAGCGATCCAAAGTGCAGTGGCGGCCCGTGCCGTGAGTATGTGGGGGTGTGAAGTGGTGACCAGTGTGGACGAGTCTCGTCGCGACGGCGCATTATGAGCGGATTGTGAAGCGAGTTCGACCGTCTGCGAACCCGCAACAGGCCCAAGCGAGGCTTGGTCGTATCAGTCGTGGCCGTGCCAATTCTCAGCGACGGAATCGAGCGACAGGCTGCGGAACAGGCACCGATCGGCGCATGGCCTTCGTTCGAGCTCTTCTTCGGCCAAGGTTTCGAAGACCTGCAGTTCAGATGGCGGTCGATGTGGACTAGGGCGGTCCACAAGGTCCAGATCAGGAAAGCTATTTCCGAGCTTTTCCCAAGAAGCGAAATTTTGGGTTTCGGACGTGGGACTGGACGCAGCTGACGTCAGCTTCTCGAAGGTTCTTTACGACGGCGATTGACCCGTCGTCTAGATTCCATGGATTGTATACTGAAATTAGTATAAACCTTCCACGTCGCCCCGCCCTTGTCGCCCTGTCTCTCTACACCGCCCAGGGAGAGGAGACGTTTCCCCGCCATCCGTTTCGTTCTTGCAATTCAAATTGCAATTCCTGTCCAATTCATGTCAATTCATGTGCAATTCAAGCCAATTCAAACGGGTGGGTTTTTATAGAAAAACCTCCACGTGGTCCCCACCCGAGGGGGTGGAAACCATTCAAACCAGAAAGGAAACCCGGAAAGCGCGGCACGTAAAGCACGCGGCGGCTCTGGAAGCGGTTTGCTCGACGGAAAGGAACGGAAGCGCGCGCTCTCGGTGTGTCTCCCCTCCCTCCCTCGATTCCTCTCGTCGTTCTCTCTCGACTCGTGGTTCTCTCGCCTCCAGCGGTGGTCTCCTCGTCGCGCTAGGCATCCGAGAAGTCAACCCCCACACCAAGTGTTGTTTGGTGGTCGTCTGCCGCTTGTTTCGAGCTTGGTGACGCCGTCAGACACTCAAGAGCGAAGCGTTCAAGTCTCCGAACGCCTCCTCCCTCTCTCTTCCATCTCCACTCCCCTCAAAACCCCAGAAACAACAGAAAACCCCTCAGTAGAAAAAACTACCCTCAAGAGCACGCGGCCTCCGCTCGACCCATCGGCGTCCGTGAACCAGCTCTTGATCCTTCATCCTCTTCGTATCAAGTGCCGCGTCCGTATTTTTATGTGTTTTGATAGATTCTAAGTTATTTCCCCACAAAAGGTGAGTGTTGGGTGTCGCATATGCAGTCGAGAAACCAGGAGGACTCATGGCTTGATGTGTGTGTGTGTCTCTGTAGTTTGCCAATCGACCTCTGCTGTCTCATTACACGACAAACCCTCTCTGCATCATGGCTGATTGGATCTTCACCGAAGCCGAACTGCGCAACTCTCCATCGCACCGCGATGGTATGAAGTTCAAGGACGAGCTCATTCTTCGACGGAAGGCATGCGACTTCATTGAGAAGATGGCCAAGGCCTTGGATCTCCCCAAGCTTGCGCAGATCAGCGCCGACAACTACCTCCATCGCTTCTACATGCGCCACTCGTTCGTCCGGTACGACAAGTACACGGTCGGCGCCGCGTGCGTGCTTTTGGCGAGCAAGGTGGAGGAAGTCCCAAAGAAGATCGGCTACGTGACGCGGGAGTACATTGCCGTCCGAAAGGACATTGAGAAGGATCAGGTCTTTGCGATCCAGAAGCATGACCCACAACAGATTGCCAGTAAGATCATTTCGATGGAAGGTGCTCTGCTCCAGGCCTTGGCGTACGAGCTCACGATCACCCACCCGTACGTGTTCGTGAACGAGCGTGTCGACCGCGTCGTGCGTCTCTTGCAGCTCTCAGACGACGAGGCCAAGCGACGGAGTACCAAGATCAAACAGGTTGCCTGGAGTTTCCTGAACGACAGTGCCTACACATTGGCGTGTCTCCGGTTAGAGTCCCAAGACCTCGCGGCCGGTGCGGTGTACCTGGCGGGGCTCTATGAGAACAACGTGCCTGAGGAGCTGTGTACGGCGGAAGGTGCGCCTTGGTGGGAAGTCCTGTCGACACCATTCCTTACCTTGCAAGGTACACTCCTCTCTGTGGGTGGGGGCCGCAATGCCTCCACCTTTTCGCTTGCTGTCTGTTGAACTATTTATTAAACCTTGTGTGGTTTGCTCTTTAGATGCGGCAACGTGTCTGCTCGCGGCGTACACGGACCCATACCTGGACACACAAGTGCTGCCATCAGGTCTGGCCAAGCTCGTGTACATGTTCCATCCGCCTCGAAGCGTTGAGAGTCCCAACCACCCAGCCGCGTTGCTGGATGCGTCGAGTGTGGACTCCTCGCGACCGAGCACGGCGTCGCCACTCGACTCGTCGATGTGTGTGACCTCCCCTGAGTGTGGCGGTAGCCAAGGCCGTTCGCCATTTGACCATGATTTTGATCATGAAGAAAAAGAGTGCCTGTCGGGGGACAAGAGTCCTCTGATCATGGCGGACCCAAAGAGCCGAGGGATGACATCAGTGTACTCCAGGAAGCGATCGATGGAGTCGAACGAGCTGAGTCGGCGGGTGCGGGCGTTCCGGTAAGCAAGTGCACAAAACGGCGTTGTCGAGTCGACGCGTTGCCGGAGCTGTATGCCGATATGTCCAAGTCCGTCCCAGATCCCCTGTTCACGATGTATCGTTCCCTCCAACGGCTGGACGCGACAAGGAAGCACGCGCGATGCAAGCAAGCGGCGCAGTCGAGATTCGCCCGAGACGAGTGTCGACTCCGCCGACTGCCGCGTGTTGTATTTTCGTCGCCAGCCTTGTCGATGCATGTCGATGCGATCAAGCCCTGATAGGATTAGTAGATTGGTAGCATACCGCATACCCACGCACACACTTCACCCACCCTTATTTAAAAAACAAAACAGTGTATACAAGCTGCACGGCAGGCTTGAAGCTTTCTCCCTTCACGCATGGTGTTTGCTTTGTTGGTGCTCATTTGTGCTCTTTGGACCATTCGATAGAAACCAAGTGAGACTTACCCACACACAAGCATTTGTTATCACTTTTGGTCATTTTCCTACCCTTCTCTTCCTCTTTCCGGCTTCATCAGACCGTAAGCACGGCCGTGAGGTGACACACATTGGCACAAAAGCAGAGCCAGTCAGGGTCCTGAGGCTTATGAGTCGCCAACTCGTGCTGCGAGCCATCGTACGCGCAGTAGTATAGGGCCATCTGTGGCGACTTTTGTGCCGCGAGCGAGCGCCAGCGCTCTCCAGGATGCGTCGAGGGGCCAAAGGCCGCACTCACACGGCTCTGGACGGCACTCTCGAGGGCCGAGAAGGTCGAGACACCCAAGAGATCCACTGCCACGTAGGACGCACGTCCACCGTGTGGACACGACGGAGGCAGCGCCTGATTGTCAGTCACGTGATGTACAAAGCACTTGAGATTGCGCTTGTCCTGGCAGAGTAGCACACGACTGATGGCGTCCACAGTGCGACCCACGCGTGGACCACGGTAGAGCATGGGGCTTGGACGGTAGAATGCTGGTCGGAGACTTGGCATTGGGGGTTCGTGGGTCGATGGACCCGACTCAAAGTACTTGCTCACTTGGTCTTCGATCTCGGCCATGATGGGAGGTGGCAGCTCGGCCAACGTCTTCTCCTTGCGCTTGAGTGGCGATGGCACTGACAGCGGCGTGCGGCCAAAGATGGAAGACGTCGCACGGAGTTTGGTCGGCAAGAGCTCGAACTTGACTGGACGAGGCTTGTTGGACGTCGTCATCACCTTGGGCTTCTTGGGCGTCGGTGGGACGATCACCACGTCGTCATCGCTGTCGTCGTCTTCGTCACTGCTGATGTCGACCACTTCCGGCTGCTTGCGAACTTCGGACTCGACCGCCGACGCCGTTCGCTTCTTGTGTGTGGACGGCGTGTCTTCTTCCATTGCTTCGTCCGTTGGATACGCTGGCAAAGAGACGCGATGGGGAGTGACCTTGGACAGTTCTGGACCACACATGGCCACTACAGCGTCCGCCACGTCGACTTCCGTGCGCATTTCGTCCTGGATCATCACCTGGGACAGCAGGTCGTCCAACACCGACATCACCACGCTTTCCGTCGACGAAAGCGAACGCGAGGCCACGCCAGGCGTCGAAGCCGCACTGCCTCCATGTGATGGCGTGAAGCTCGACGACTTGGCTGGCGACGGTCGATTACTCCCCGTGTCGTCCATTTCCACGTCGTCATCTGTTCCTCGTCCGCGGGTCGTGACGACTTCACTGCGCTTGGTCTCCGCAGCTTCGTCGTCGTCCTTGTCCTTGCCGCGGGTGTTGAGATACAAGTAGACTGGCGCTGGAGTGCGTCCATACACGCGCTCGGGCGCTTCATAGTGTTCTTTCCAGCTCGCATAGCCTCGTCCAGCGATGGTCATACACTGCGTCGTGGTCATATACGGCGGCTGCACCCGTCCGTAGAACGCCCGCCAGCTGCCCACGAGCGCGTTCATGCGCTTCATGTCGTTGGTGCGGATGTCAAAGCCCTTGAGCAGCAGTTCTTGCTGATGCAACTGCGATTCACACTGCGAATGCCACTGGATGGCGTCGCGCACCATCTCTTCCGGCCACTTGAAGCCGTGCATACTGCCCACGGGGAGCACGTAGCGGTTCAAGACCGAAATGGTGCTGTTGTCCGCAAACACTTCGACTTCCAGCAGTTGATTCCACCCTGTGATGCCGCTCTTCTCGTCAGTGACCACGTCTTCCGCTTTCTGGACGACGCCCCAAAAGTTGTGACTTCCGGGCGCGACGTCCTTGGTGTCCTCGGGCAAGAGTCCGTTCTCATAATCCAGGATCAGCACGACGTCGCCTGGATGCACGCGCAGCTTGAGGCCCATGAACCGCTTCTTGCGCTCGTCCAGTGTCGGCGTGGTGTCGGTCGCATGCTTCTCACACGTGTACACGTGCGTGTTGACGAGCTCAGTGGACGGGGTGGACGCGCCGTCCTGACACTTCAAGTGCGTCGCCAAACAGCACTGGGCGCAGCTGCGACACGTCGTCATGTCCGTCTCGAGTGCGTGGCAGCTCGTACACGTGTGTCGTGGACACACGAGCGGCTGCTGCACGCGGTGCTGCTGCTCCTGCAGGCACGTTGGGTGGAAGAAAAAGCCGCAGTCGTTCACCGAGCACGCGACGACGTCGTGGCTCTCGTGGCCCAAGAAGCCGCAGAGCTGACACGCATGCAGCCCACGCATGCACTCGCCACAGACCCAGTGCTTGTGCCATTTCTTGTCGCGGAAAATCGCCGTCGACGCCGTCGTGGGGCCCGAGGGCGGCTGGTTGAGCTCTTCGATGCACGACGGATGGAACGCACGCGCGCAGCTGCCCGCGCAATGCAAGAGCGCGCGGCCGCCTTGCTCGCACACCGCACAAGTGGACGGGAAGAGCTTGAGGGAGCTGCTCGTCGTCGACGCCTGGCCGTCTCGCGTGCGCTTGCCGCCCGTGGTTGGGCTCTCGCCGTTGACGGYGCTCATGTCCATGGGCTCGCTGCGCTGGTTCACGCGTTCGCACTCTTCTTCGTGGAAGACGATCTCGTGCGGCGCCAAGGCCGTGCTGTAGACCATGTGACACATGGGGCAACTCGTGCTCGTACTCGTCGAGGCCGAGGCCGTTGGCGGCGAGGAAGACGGCGCCGTGCAGCTCAGCACATGGGGCGCCAGGGCCTCGCCCTCGCTGAACGTCGTGTGGCACACAGGGCACGCGAACGGCGGCGTCAACGTCGTCATGCCCACCGGCCTGAGCTCTTCGGATGCCCAAGGGAGTCCAAGAGGAGAGTGATCGTTCAGAAGGTTGCACGAAGGTAACTTACGGTACCTTCGTGTCACCTTCATAGGGCTACACCCTGGGGTTACGTATACCGTGTTCGTAACGGGTGGTTACGGTCGGTTACGAA
>NSDO01002768.1:293371-328742 GCA_002286825.1 Lagenidium giganteum | reverse complement strand
TGTCGAGATCATCCCAAGGTATCATCGTGTGATCGCTGAAGCTTTCAGCCTTAACATACGCCGATATAGCCGAAAAGTGGAAGCGCTCTACGACATCTTCGTGGGGGCCTGCCAACGCCTCAGAGACCGCGTCCATTTCGTCGTCGTCACTGTTGTCTGCCTCATCGTTTTCGACGACCAAGACTTCGTCGCAAGCGATGTCTTCGAATTCGCATTCACCATCGCTGACGTCGGAGTCAAGAAACCCATCGCTTTTCTTCTCTGAGTTTCTTGTTCCCCTCGAGCGTGAGCGTTGGGTTGAGCGGGACGAGGACGCTTCGTTTGCGCTGGATCCTGCTTGCATCGCGCTGGTTTCATCTTTGAATGCGAAGTCGCCGTCGGCCGGCGCAGGACTTGGCACTGGTTCTCCGTCCATCGAAAACCAGTCATCCTCCGGTACCACGTCTTCGCCACTGGTGTTTCTTTTGTCGTGTGCCGGCGTGGGACTGGTGTTTTCGGTCAGCTCTTCGGCGGTCGCATCAGTGACCGTTTTTTCGTTGTCGTTCGCCGGCGCGGGACTCGTGCTTTCGGTCAGCTCTTTGGCGGATGCATCAGCGACTGGGCATGGTGCCCGTGATGTCGTCACGCGAGCTTGTTGCGCCAGGAACTCGTCGATCTTCGACTGGCAGTTCGTGAGATTGGAAGCGGGCTCCCACGTCAGCTCATCATAGCCCTCCCACTTCATTTGGTACTTGGTGCAGTGGCGCTTCCTTCCTTGCTTCACTCTCTTCACGCCAACAATACGCTCAATGGCATACTCTTCGGTCATGATTGCTTCGTGGCTTGTTGCTTCCTTCCTGCGGGGTAACGGAATTGGAATTGACTGGCCGTGTTCCCACAACAATGGCGCCAAGTGCATCTCGAATTCGTCGAAGCAGTTCCTAAATCGGGCGCGGGAGTCGCCGAGCGCGCTCTACCATCAGCCACGTAGTGTGCCAGCGCGTTTTGACGTCGAGAACTGGATCCAGGTATTGAACTTTGAGCGACACACACACGCGATGTAGGGCTTCACATAGCTTCGGCGAGTCGCTCAATTTGCGAAGAACCCCGCGAACATTGCTTTCGGCTCCCAATGTCGACGATCGGCTCGGTTCGGCTGCGGAAGCAGGGGAGCGTTGCCGTCGGAGGCTATTAGCGTCACGACCCTCGCGTGACGATGTGTAGGGGGAGCGTTGGGGGCTTTACTTCCGCGACGTGGGCGCGCAAGGAAGGGAGAACACCTCGAGCACTTGTGCACTTGAGTGGATATTGAACTCTCCTTAAGATTCGGCCCCGCGGGAGCCGGATCGCCTAATCGTAAAAGCCTTCCTAAACCGATCGGAGCCGAGCACGGCCAGTGCAGGGCGGACCGAATGATCCCCAATCGGTAAACCGGTTGGGTCACTCATTCACCGACCCGTACCGGTACCCTACCAGTATAATATCAGTATTTCTACCAATCTACACAGATATTTACCCAAAAATCGCCGGGACTATTCCACAGCCGCCCCTTCGCAGTAGTGATCGTTTGTGGGCATCGGCCGACAGCGATCGCTGCTTCGACTTTATTGACGTCCGGCGATCACCCAGTTGGAGTCGCCTGCTCCCAGCCGTAACGGTGGCATTGAGTCGGCCTGTGGTTGTCGACGCTTGCTGTCAACACCGTTGCCTCACTTCCACTTCTTCGCATTGCCCGCCAGTCTGTCGTCCACCTCGTTCCTTGCTGCTTGCCGCCATGGATACCCGTCGTGTTGGTGAGTCGATCTGTGCTTGCAGTCGCCTCGCACCCGCTGACCGTGCTCATGGACTGTTGCAGGTGTTGGCATCACTCGCCAGAACCTCGAGATGAAGTGCCGCAACACGTTCTTGGACCTGATGAATCTGTTGCACGCGGAGATCGCTGCCATCCCCGACGAGAACGTCGATTGCCTGCGAATGCGCGCCGTTGCTCTGATGAAGACCGTCAACACTGCTCGGGACGGCGTCGTTCGCGTATCCTTTGACGTCGTGGCGCCTCTATCGACCACTGCCCATTCAGCTCCAGCGGCAATGACCCCTGCCAATGGAGGACCGGCTGCTGCCGAAGTTGCTGTCGTCAAACGGAAGCTGAAGACCGAGAGGGACCTGCGGACCGGGGCGAAGCGTACCATCCGTTCGCTCGAATCCGACCTCGAGAAGACCACTGAACATCTTGCATCAGCGCTGGAAAGCTTGAACGTGCTTCAGGCGAAGGCTGCTGAGGTGCCAAACCTTCGCTCCCAACTCGAAGACGTGCGCCAAGAGTGTTCTGCCCAAGGGTCTCGAATGCACGTCCCTCAAGCAACAGCTCCAAGCTTTCGAACAAGATGAAGTCCGTCGGCGTGGCGCCCCAGATCCCGCCGAGTTCGAACGACTTCGATCGACCGTGACGACACTTGAGAACGACCAGGTGTCTGCCGCAGAGCGGGAGAAGAAGCTGCGTGTGCAGCTCTCTCGAAGCCGGCATGAGATAGAGTCATAACGCGCGAACAAGCAAACGCCCTCAACGACTTTGTTGATTCCACTGCAGTCCTTCCAGATCTCGCCGCCCTCCTGCACCTCCGTGAGCAGCAACTCATCATCACGCGCCGACAGAACATCGAGGCGATGGCTGCGTACGAAGCGTCCATGTCCGCGCTGGAGGTTTTGACGTCGCGCAAGTTCAGTCGAGCGGTCGCCGCTGCTGCCAAGCACGCGAACAAACCGTTCTTGGGCAGCGAAGCTTCCCTTGCCAACCGCCTTTGTGATCCATCCGCTGGTGCTATACCTGATCAGCTCCCAGCAGTGTCGACTATGCGGCCCACGGGTTCGCCACGTTTGGACCGGCATCCTCTGACTGAAGCTCAAGTTGTCCGGACACTTACGCCGCTCGCTTCAGCGGGACCTCAGACCGCAGGCGTTGACGCTGGCGAGGCTCCGACTATAACAGCTCCTGTTGCGTCGGAGACGATCCGTGGGTGTTCGCGCCAGCTTGAAACCTACCGTCGCGAGGCGTACGAGTTCGTGGTCAATCGCTCCGCATTGGCAACGAGCTTGTTGCCATGCCCATCGATCACGCCCTTGCATAGAGTCGCAGTTGATCCGTCCATGAACTTGATTCGACTGCCCCGAGTGACGTTACCGGCTTCGCTTGTGGTTGACGAGTCATCGTCGGCGACGCCGTCTCGTTCGACGTCCGTGACGACGACACAGGCTACTCCACCCACGGCATCATCTACTGTGGCAGTGAGCCAGCCATGCTCATCGCTGTCGAGTCAGCCAATGGTACCAACGGCTTCGACTGCCGGACCGCCGCCGTCTACACCTGCTCAAACGTCCGTGTCGGCTTCCTCTGCTGTCGAAGGCTCTCAAGACAGTGGAGCGGAGTCGGTAGCACTTACTGACGACTTGAACGCGTCTCCGCTGGTGGGGGACGCTGCGTCGTCTCCGGTTGCTAACGCTGATGATCCTAAGGCCACCGAAGAACCCTTTGCCGCTGCTGGCCCTGAGTTCGAGAGCACTAGTGACGAGCTTGAGTCCGGTCGTAATCGTCGTGTCTTGCGCCCGCGCAGCACTACCAAGCGCAAGGCGGCTCCGACACGGCGCACAGTTGTTGCCAAGCGCACACGTGCCGCCGCTGCAGCAGACGAAACCGAGACCGAGACGGCTACCGTTGACCTGACTACGGCTTCTTCGCTGTCAGACCACGACACCGACGTTACCACCGGCGCCGCTCCTGTCCCTGTCGACTTGAAGCGCCTCCCCATGGTCGTCGTTCGTCCTGCCATCGTACCCCGTAAGTTGCTGCTGGGTTTTTGCGTCCACCCTTTGAAGCTCACGTGTGCATTGTATTCGCAGCTACTGACCAATGGCCGTACGTGGGTTCCACCATCGTGCCCGAATCGGTTGAGGCACTTGAGAGGGGATTCCCTTACTTCCCCGCGCTGCAAGTGTCGAATCACCGCTTGGTTGCTCGTCGAATCGAACTGGGTGCCACGCAGGTCACCGGCGACATGTACGCCGAGTTCATGGAGTCTGAGCCTTGGGTCGGCTTATTCGCCAACCTGCCGGAGCCAACACTGTTTGCTGCCGACGAGTTTCCCGATATCGTCGACACTTTGCGTACCTGGTACAGCGAGCACGAGCGCGTCTATTGGGAGAGAACGCACTGGTTCGTTCTCGAAGGGCCAGACTCGACTACCCAGCATCATCGCCGCAAGAACCGCTTCAACCGAGCGCGTGCCAGCTACGTCGAAGCTTTCACCCCGTTGTTCGAGGCGATCGCCGACTCAATTCAGACCATTAAAACTGCGACGGCGGGAAAAATCGACCTTCCTCGCCGTTTAGCGTGGGGAAACAAGAACGGCCAAGTCCTATAATGAGCCTATGCCACCGACAGCAAGTTCAAAGCGGTTTTCGAGTTGTTCCAGTCGGTTACAAAGGCTGATGTGCGGGAAGTCGGAGACAAATGTTGGGGAAATAAGTGCCGCAGATGTCACGCAGCTGATTAGTGCGTGTGTGAATTGCTGGACGTCTTTGCTGAAATTGGAGCTGGAGTCAAAAACGTTGTTGCCCAGGTGATCTTTGAATCACGAGTGCAAGCTGCGATCAGGGTTGAGATACGAGAAGACCGCGTTTCACAAGGGAGAGCGCTAATGCGCGCAGCTTCCTCGGAATCTAGCGGTCTCTGTCGTGCTTATTTCTACAGTGAGAATGTCTGCCGCATACAAGTGTATGATTTTCCTCTTCTTCGCGACTCGACGGTTTTGTTCTCACACAACACCGTATTTGAGCCGCGTGCAATGCTTTCTGTGGAGCATTGTGCACGACGCTGCCACGCCTACGAATTGTGATTCTCCAGCAACCGTTCTGTGCGCGCCATCGTGCCAACTGCTTCCGCGAATTCTGCGTTAAATTCCACCCGCGCAAGCATGCCGTTGACGTTCCAGTGACGTACCCGAAGTGCCTTCGCCGCTTCATCATCTACGATCGCACGCTCATACTGAGCATAGCACGAGCGCTCTCCCATAAAAAACGAGCACCCTACATTGCAGTAACGGTGGCTCAATATTACCAATATTTTCGCTCAATCTTGGTCATTTTTAACGTTGTAAGGCACGAATGGCGTGCGGGGAAGACTGTCACCACCATGCTGGCAGCGGAGTGAAATACGTGGCGAGGAAGTATCACGCCAGCCGTAAGAACGGGCCCCGCGTGATCTTTTGTCTTTCGGCCAATCACAGTGGGCTCAGTAAACATCTTTGACAGCACTTCGGAATCCAGTTAGTGTCGAGGCTTTGATCATTTGCGTGGAGTCGTTGACCTTGGCAAGCAAGAACTCCTCGAAATCCGATGGTCGGAAGACGTGAACATTCAGTTCCCCGTCTTCGTCAAAGTACTGCTCGGGGTTTTCACGTGCAGATGCAAGCCACTGTTCGGATGACATTGATGTGGCTCTTGTTGGCGCTCTTGGTCGACATAAATATTCACGCTTCACGCACATACAGTACGCTCCATCTACACTCTGTGCTGGTGGCCGATGCACCTGCGACGCTGCGCTGAGCTCTGCGTGCTCCATTGCTGCCGTTGTCTCTTGTGAGCTCACAGGACCTCCATTGCGCAGAGTTTCAGTGAATCAACGCTCCGTGCAGAGTGTAAGACACGCAAGCTATGAATTCGCTTGCGTAGCGCATTAAAGGAACAGATACAAGTTCTGAGCAACTTCTCAGCCACTCAATTGAAAAGGTAAGGTGCTCATCTTACGACACAAAGAATTTTTTTTAGCAATTCTTTTTTACGATTTACGGTGAATCAGCTTGAATATGGGCGGCTCTGAGACCCGGCTGGTTTGTAACGGTATTTGATTCGTCGAGAAGTCAACGGGAAAATAACCTGTGTTCCATCATTTTGACACACTGCTGCCTTCGGGGCTAATGCGTCGCTTGTTGCTGAATCGAGAATTCAGCAGGGAGCGCACTTCCGTCGCGTCGCCGAAATGGACGATGAATTAGTTTACTTGTCCGACTTGATGTGCATGTATGATGATACTCCTACGTCGTCTCTGCGTGCTTGTGCACGTCGCTTGGTAGCCGTGTGATGGCCAGCTCATGCCAATGCGATCGCAACGGCGACAGTGAACGCAATGGCCGGGCCGAGCTGCAACGCGAACGATGACGGCTTTGGCGTGGATGTGGTGGTTGGTGCGGAAGTGGAGGCATTGGTGGTGTTGCCCGTCGCATTGCCAGTCTTGTTTGAAGCGATGGGAGCCGTGCACTTCATGGCAAGATTATCAAGGCTGTCACCGTTGTTGCATTGCTGTGCTGAACACTGCGATGCTGGAATGTCGGCGACGCACAGCATCCAGCATATATGGCCCTGCATCGTCGAGTTATCGCACTTGCAGTACTTGTCGCACTTTTCGTCATCTCCGTCGTGGTTGCAGGTGATCTGGCAGGAATTCTCGAGAGACTCTGCGCCAGAGCTGGCTGTGCAGTTGCGCACGTAGCAAGCAGCAGATTCCTCCAGCCGACGGAACTTGGGGCATGCCACCTCCGTGAATTCTCGGTCCATCTGCGACTCCATCAGATAGCGCGTCGTCTTGTGACTGTAGTCGCCAAACGACATGCCAGTGTTCTCCATGCGGTGGTCCTTGGCCAACAGGATCATCTTGCCAAACCAGCCACGCAAAACCTTGCGCATCTCGCCGTCTGCGTAGTCGACCTCACGAGGAAAACGCATGCCGTGCAGCACTGGATGAAGTGGTGGGGTCGTCTTGATCCAACGGTCGATGCCGGAGCCCATCATGAGTACCAGCTCGTCCTTCTGCATCAGCGGTCGCACGGTGGTGCCAGCGCCCGTGACAATGCGCAATCCTGCGTCCGCGCTGCTTGATTTCTTTGGTTGCAGGCTGCCAGAGTCCAAGAGATCGAAGTACTCTGGCGCTGTCATGGCGATCATCAGCCCGTTGTCCGTGTGCATATCGAGGGACAGGTTGTTGTTGTTGTCGGTACTTGTGGTCTGTAGCCGTCGAGCTGTGGTCGCCACAGCTTGGTACGCATGGAAGTGATCTAAATGCACGGCATCGGTCAGCAGATCGTGTGCATTCAGGTCACTACTGTCGATGGCAAGGCCTGAATCATCCAGCGCGTGTCCAAACACAGCCACTGCAGCCTCTAGCAAGGCACTGAACGACTGGTAGACTTCCTGGTACCCAGGACACGCATCAGTCGTGTCCGACGCTGCCGTCTCCAGGGCGTGACCGGACTCGGTGCTGATCGTGTAGCGCTGCGTGCCATCTTTGAGCGTTCGATGAAGCAAGAAATCAGCTCCAGCTGCTTGACTCTTGACTGTGCACGCGACCGCTTGCTCGAGGAACGCAGCACGCTGTTCGTGATACCCAGGAACATTCTTGATCGCAACGATGCCGTCGATCTGCAGCGCCGCCAGCATCTGTGGCGCTTGTTCACTGAGCTGTGCGAAGTCGAACGAGGGGACCACATAGTCGTCGATGGCCGCTGTTGGCGCCCACACAGCCATCACGGCGAGCCATCGCGCGACGAAGGCAGTGCTGTACACACACATGACAGTCTAGGGGCTGGACGAGCGCAACGCGTTCAGGAGCGGTGCTCTGTTCTTGGGTGACTGTGGACTGATGCCGAGCCTGAGCGACCCGCGACACTCAACGGTCAGGGGCTGGTGCGGCGGATGGAAACGGAAACATAAAATATTAAACCAGGATGGAGAGGCACAAACAATGTTCTAAACAAACGCATACGACGCCACTCAACAATTGCGGGCTGGGAATGATCGCAACGAAACGAATGCGACGTCCTGTGCTTACGTGAAGAACGCCAGCGAGCGGTCATAATCCACTGGGAAGTGGTCCAGCTGCTGGAGATACGTCGCGTAGTGGCGCATCCATTCGCCCGCAATCTTTTCAGGATGGAGAGGCACAAACAATGTTCTAAACAAACGCATACGACGCCACTCAACAATTGCGGGCTGGGAATGATCGCAACGAAACGAATGCGACGTCCTGTGCTTACGTGAAGAACGCCAGCGAGCGGTCATAATCCACTGGGAAGTGGTCCAGCTGCTGGAGATACGTCGCGTAGTGGCGCATCCATTCGCCCGCAATCTTTTCAGGATGGAGAGGCACAAACAATGTTCTAAACAAACGCATACGACGCCACTCAACAATTGCGGGCTGGGAATGATCGCAACGAAACGAATGCGACGTCCTGTGCTTACGTGAAGAACGCCAGCGAGCGGTCATAATCCACTGGGAAGTGGTCCAGCTGCTGGAGATACGTCGCGTAGTGGCGCATCCATTCGCCCGCAATCTTTTCGTGCACGTCATGGTCAAAAAGCGCCAGGAAGGCCTTGACTTCGCTGTCCGACAGATTGTTCTTCATCCAGCCGAGCAGCTTCGAGACGATCACACCGCACTCTTCGTCGTCCGTTAGGTTGTGGAACAGGCAGCTGAGGGCCTCGTACGCCTTAGCTTCGTTCAGCGTCTGCTGGATCACTTCTTGCACCGCTAGCAGCTCATCCTTCAGGATGGCTTCCAATTCGGCGAACATGTGCAAAATGGCTTCGCCCAACTCCTTACGATCGTCGTGCGTCTTGCCGAGGGCAATGGCCAGAGCCTCCTTGTACAGGTCATAAAGCGTCGTCACCTTGTAGCCAACGCCAGCAATCACGGTGCACTCTTCGAGCAAGTACTCCTTTAGCTTGGTGACGTGGTCAACGTGCTGGTCGAACAATTGCAGCCACTTGGCCAACGACGCAATCGCCTGTGGGGTGGCGGTGGCAAGCTCTTCGGCCATAATCACGGTTCGCACACGGACAATGTCTTCCAGAATGGACTGGTTCAAAAGTGAAAAGCCCAATTTCGACCAGTGCCCAGTGAGCACAGACTTGGCCCAAGGGGAAGCGAGCTTTGGGAAGTTGTCATTTTCCTCGAGCACTTGGTTACCCGCATCCATTTCGTTGCGACTGTTGTGGCGGCTTCGGGATCCACCAAAAAAGTCTAGCACCGAACGCACAAACGAGGACGAGCGCTTGCGCTTCTGGTTCTCGGCTGTTTCCACCTCCGAGCTGTGCTTCTTCAGCCACGCAATGGTGTCGTTCATGCCCTTCTTCGATCGCTTTTCAATCGTGGCTTCCGACATCTTCGAGTCCAGCTCCTTCAGCTCGAGCAGCTGCTGGCGCACTTCCTCGGGCGTGAGTTTGCGCACGGGTTTCTTCTTCTCGAGCGTCTTCTTGGTGCCCCCGAATTCTTCCAGGTCGGCCCACGCCATTGGGTCTTCTTCCTCTTCTTCATCGACCGCTCCCTGCGACGAGTACGTGCCGAGGAGACGGTACGAGCTGCGCTGCGCGCGATTGCGCTGCTCCTCCTGTTGGTTGTCCGTGGTGTTCATCTGTGGTGTCAGTGCTTCGGCCATGTTGCTTGCTGAGCTTCAGTGCTTGGTTGCCACTGGTCTAACTGTGAGTTCTGTGTCTTGATTGGGAATGACGACCCCCGCGTTGTCCCGCGCCAGCGAACCTTCGACGATGGACCGGTCGAACTTATGTGGCGGTGTACGTGACGTTGAAGCCGCAGCCGAGAGATTCCAAAGAAACGCGTCACACCCGCCGCGCGACCAATGGGTGCACGCGAAACATCTTGCGGCCGCGCTGATTGGCTGAAAGTTAGTGACGCGGCATTGAAGCTGAGGCTGCTCGTGTCTTTTTCGATTTTCTCGAAAACAACCGGGACGACCCTATACTTTTGGCGGAGCGGTTTTGACGAGTTCTTAACTGATTCTACAGGATTGCAATTGTGTGAACATCCGAGCATGCGTCATGACAATGCACTCACTCAGTGAGCATATGTCGATGTCCCCAGTGTTTCGTTTGTTGCTGCAGTCCTGCGTGCTGTGGCGTGTATGCACTTGTGATGTCGACACTGCATGCGCATCTTCAACTGTCACGCTGGGATCTTCGCTGAGGTATAGACAAAACAATGTGATTGACGTTCAGTGTGATCGTTCTTCAGGTGTCAGAGCGTATACACGAGGCGCTTGACATTGCCATTGCGAAACGTGACGCTCACTCGCACCGATTCGAGGCTTCCGAGTTGCCAGCCAACAGCACAAGGCAATCGCAATGTCACACTACTGTAATCCGACCAGCTACATAACTATGTCGTGTTCATCTTTCTCGATCTCATTTTCACCAGTGGAGGCACAGACGGGTGTTCGCCTGAAATTCCGGACAGACAAAAAATCCCAAAACACACGCCGGGAATCAGATCCCGCACAAGTCACACGTACAAGACTGCTTTTGGTCCGCACAAAACATTGTTGTGTTCACGAAAGCCGACCATTGGTGTGACCCACACTCACAGCACCAACCCACCGTGATATGAAAAACCTTGCTATTTAGTAAAACCTTGGCTCACCACTGGAGCAACTGCGACGGCAAGAACACGAAGGCGCGGCAAGCAGCAGCCCAAGCCCAGCCACGACGAGCCCCGCGATCAAGCGCATCTGTGGCAGTCTGATCGCTCTCATCTGCGTGTTGGTGGATTGCGACGGACGTGCCGCTCGATAACCTTCACATTGACACCGATATCTGCACTGATATTGGCTGAGGAGACACACAAATGGCCACTGGAAAGGAGGAGAAGAGCGTCGGCCTGGGCGCTCTGGGCGGCTTTGACAGCGATTTGTACGGCGATGGCGGCGACAAGTACGCGGGATACGCGCGCGCGATCCCGAACGATGACGACGACGAAGCCGAGGAGCTTGCCTCCGTCCGACAAGGTAGGGGCTTTGCGTCTGGCCGAGGCGCCGCTCCGCCCTCGCACGACGCCGGCCTAATTGATGACAACCATGATCCGTTTGCCAGCGCTCGAGAAGACAACGGTTCTGGGCTCGTGAACACGCGCATCGTGGACCGAGAGAATGACTACCGCAAGCGCCGCTTTGATCGCATGCTGTCACCGGAACGCAGCGACGTGTTCGACAACAAGGCGCCCGCACGGTCATACAAAGACATCATGCAGAGCCAACAGATCGAAGCCGAACGTGCTGAAGTGATGCGTAAGATCCAGAAGAAGCGAGCGGAGGAGGAAGAACAGCAACAGAAGAAGGCTGACGCTGCGGCGGCGCCAGAAGCGAAGCGTAAGCGGCGGCGTTGGGATGACGAAGGCGCAGCCGCCGCCAAGACAGACGGTGAGTCTGAATGGGACACCGCCTCCGACACCAGCACTGCTACGACTGCGAGTGCGGCTGCAACGCCATCCCGCTCGTCTCGCTGGGACGCCACCCCCGCCGCTGCAGATACAGGCTCACGATGGGACGCCACGCCTGTGGCGTCGGGAACGAAGAAGAACCGCTGGGACGAAACACCAGTGCAGGCACCACGATCCAAGTGGGATGCCACACCTGCCGCCATGGGTGGTGCAGCCGCCACGCCAGCTCCGGGAGGAAAGCGGTCTCGATGGGACGAAACACCAGTTGCAGGAGGCAAAGCGGACGTCCAGAGCGTGCAGATGACACCTGGTGGATCCATCGCTGCGGACCTGATGAGCGGTGCCATTACGCCAGAGATGGCTCAACGCCTGCGCTGGGAGCGTGAGATTGAAGAACGCAATCGTCCTCTGTCGGACGAGGAGCTGGATGCCATGTTCCCTGCTACTGGCTATCGTATCTTGGAGCCACCAGCCTCGTATGTTCCGATTCGCACACCATCTCGCAAGCTGCTGGCGACGCCGACGCCAATGGGTCAAACCCCAGGCTTCGCGATGCAAGCCACGCCAGCTCGTGAGGACTACGGCATTGCTCCGGCCACACCATCGAGCGATGGCATCCCATTCATCAAGCCGGAGGACTACCAATACTTCGGCAAGTTGATGGACGAGGTGGATGAGGAAGGGTTGGACTCGGAAGCAGCGAAGGAACGCAAAATTATGCGATTGCTGCTGAAAATTAAGAACGGAACACCACCACAGCGTAAGACCGCTCTTCGGCAGATCACAGACAAAGCACGTGAATTCGGCGCTGGTCCGCTGTTCAATCAGATTCTGCCACTGCTGATGTCCCCGACGCTTGAGGATCAGGAGCGCCACTTGCTGGTGAAGGTGATCGATCGTGTCTTGTACAAGCTGGATGATCTGGTGCGCCCGTACGTCCACAAGATTCTGGTCGTGATCGAGCCACTCTTGATCGACGAAGATTACTACGCGCGCGTGGAAGGTCGTGAAATTATCTCCAACCTGGCAAAGGCAGCCGGCCTTGCGGCCATGATTTCGACCATGCGGCCAGATATCGACAACACCGATGAATATGTCCGTAACACCACGGCACGTGCGTTCGCCGTTGTTGCCTCGGCGCTGGGCATTCCCGCGCTTCTTCCATTCCTGAAGGCTGTGTGTCAGTCGCGCAAGTCGTGGCAAGCGCGTCACACTGGTATCAAGATTGTGCAGCAGATTGCTATCTTGATGGGCTGCGCTGTTCTGCCTCACCTGAAGCATCTCGTCGAGATTATCGAGCATGGTTTGGTTGATGAACAGAAGGTCCGAACGATCACCGCTCTCGCACTTGCTGCCCTGGCTGAGGCTGCTCATCCATACGGCATTGAATCGTTTGATTCTGTTCTTCGTCCGCTTTGGAAGGGTATTCGTCAGCATCGCGGAAAAGGCTTGGCTGCCTTCCTCAAGGCTATCGGATTCATCATTCCGTTGATGGATGCTCACTACGCGAACTATTACACTCGGGAAGTGATGGTCATCCTGATTCGTGAATTCCAGTCTCCGGACGAGGAAATGAAGAAGATTGTCTTGAAGGTGGTGAAGCAATGTGTATCCACCGAAGGTGTCGAGGCTTCCTATGTAAAGGAAAACATTCTGCCCGAGTTTTTCAAGCATTTCTGGGTGCGCCGTATGGCTCTGGATCGTCGCAACTACCGTCAGTTGGTGGAGACCACTGTGGAACTTGCCAACAACGTTGGAGCAAGCGAAATCATCTCCCGTGTTGTTGACGACTTGAAGGATGAAAGTGAACCATACCGACGAATGGTGATGGAGGCAATTCAGAAGGTGATCTCGAACCTCGGTGCAAGTGACGTTGGTCCTGACCTCGAGGAGCGACTGATTGATGGCATTTTGTACGCCTTCCAAGAGCAAACATCGGACGACACGGCTGTGATGCTCAATGGTTTTGGCATCGTCGTCAACGCACTGGGTATCCGTTCCAAGAACTACTTGCCACAGATCTGTGGTACCATCAAGTGGCGTTTGAACAACAAACCAGCCAAGGTCAGAATGCAAGCAGCAGACCTGATCAGTCGCATTGCAGTGGTAATGAAGGCATGCGACCAGGAGCAACTGATGGGTCATATGGGTGTGGTACTGTATGAATACCTGGGTGAAGAGTATCCTGAAGTTCTCGGCAGCATTCTCGGCGCTCTCAAGGCAATTGTGAATGTGATCGGTATGACCAAAATGACACCGCCAATCAAGGACCTGCTCCCAAGGCTGACACCGATCCTGAAGAACCGACACGAGAAGGTCCAAGAAAACTGCATTGATCTCGTGGGTCGCATTGCTGATCGTGGTGCAGACTTTGTTTCACCGAAGGAATGGATGCGCATTTGCTTTTAGCTCTTGGAGATGCTCAAAGCCCACAAGAAGGGCATTCGTCGAGCGGCAGTGAACACGTTTGGCTATATTGCCAAGGCTATCGGCCCCCAGGATGTGCTCCACACGTTGCTGAATAATTTGAAGGTGCAAGAGCGCCAGAATCGTGTGTGTACAACCGTGGCAATCGCTATTGTCGCCGAAACGTGTTCGCCATTCACCGTCGTCCCTGCACTGATGAACGAGTACCGCGTGCCCGAACTGAACGTGCAGAACGGTGTGCTCAAGGCCTTCTCGTTCATGTTCGAGTACATCGGCGAAATGGGCAAGCACTACATCTACGCCGTTGCGCCACTTCTTCAGGACGCGTTGATGGATCGCGATCTTGTGCATCGCCAGACGGCGTGTACGACGGTCAAGCACCTAGCTCTGGGTGTCGCTGGCCTTGGCTGCGAGGACGCGCTGACACATTTGCTGAACTACGTGTGGCCCAACATCTTCGAGACGTCGCCCCACGTGATCAACGCCGTGTTTGACGCAATTGAAGGCTGTCGCGTGGCGCTTGGTCCGCATGTGATCCTGCAGTACGTGCTCCAAGGCTTGTTCCACCCCGCCCGACGCGTTCGTGAAGTGTACTGGAAGATCTACAACTCGCTGTACATGTACGCGCAAGACGGTCTGACACCAGCATATCCAGCGATCCAAGACGACGGCGTCAACTCGTACAAGCGCACATATCTCGAACTTTGCATTTGATCGTTGCCACAGCTGCAGTTATGTTGCATGGATGGATGCGTGCACGCACGCGCACGTCGTGCTTTGGTGCTTTGCTTCAATCAAATCAATATGATGCCACACATTAAAATTTGCAGTGGATTTCTAGTGCCTGGGACATCCACACCCAACGTATGGTCATGTGCAACGACGTGGACAGTTCTGGTTTCTGCTCCATGTTCCGTTGCATTGTGTCTTGCTGCATCCACGGCTTCAAGATGCGTCGCCTCACAACACGACGCTGTCACCACGGCGTTCTCGCTGTCAGCATGTCCAACATTTCGCTGCCTGACAAGGGTTGCAAGCCACAGCAGCGCTGCAAACTGGACCGGGAGAAGGTGTGTCGTCGCTCTGGCTTGCCTGATGCGCGCAGGCGTGAATCCGGCAACTCGTTCCAGCCCGCCAGCTGGGTCTGAGTTGGTCGTCCAGCCACCAGAAGTGTGAGCTGGAGCTGGAGCAGCTCGCCATCCGGTGCACTCGGGCAGAAAATCGGGGAAGGCTGACACAGCGCAACCATCTGCAACCCGCCACTGCACGTGCCCGAGTGAGAGAGAGCGTGCGAGCGAGCGTGTGGCTTGTCGGCCAGTTCAAGCCGTTGGTCGTCATTCGGTTTCCGGCGGCCCCCAGCGCACGTCGCCACCGCTTCTTCCGTGATCCTTCCATCTCCACACCCAGTCCCGTTGCTCCATGATGGTGCTCTCCGTGTGCAAGAGCGCCCTGATCGCTGCCGTCGCCGTGGGCTGTGCCACCTTGGTGTCCGCCATGGACGACTACACGGTGCCGTCGTTTGACTACACGCAGCTGGACCAGCACTCGAAGCACATTCTCGAGGCGTTGCAGCAGGACGGCATCATCAGTCTCAAGAACATCCCCAACTACAAGAACTCGCGCGAGGGCTACCTGCAGCACGCAGCCGAGTGCGCCGTCAAGGCCCACGCCGTTGGCGCTGACTTCCTGCAGCACCGCAAGCTCCAGGACGGCACCAACCGCTACACGATCAGCACGGAATCGGGCCGTGCGTTGGCCGAGTCCGGCCATGAGACGCTCAAAGACTGCCCGGACTTCCTCCCAATCCACCGCGAGTTCAGCCAGCTCGTGGAGCACGCCGTGACGAGCCTCGGCAAGGCGTTGGACGCGTCGCTCAAGATCAAGATCGCCGGCAAGGACATCTCGGCTCGCAAGCTGCTGACGGAATCGGTCCACTTGGACCACTTCCACGCATATGAGGCCCCAGACCGCCGTCTCGCCGCGGAGTCGAGCGCCGGGAGCAAGAAGGATGAAGACAAGGACTTATCGCTGTCGATGCATTTGGACAACGGCCTCCTGATCGCCATGACGGCGCCGGAATACTTCGACGTGCTGGACTCGGGCGAGGTCCAGTGCAAGAACACGCGCAGCGAAGATGCCGGCTTGGTCATCGTCACGCGTGAAGGCAAGACCGTGCGTCCGTTGCTGGAGGCCGACGAGCTCGTGCTCATGATGGGCTCGGGCATCACCGAGTGGATCAAGACGACGCCGCACCTGCATCCAGTGCTGCACGGTATGCGCTACCCAAGCGCCGTCGCGTACCCGGATGACGCCAACCACAAGCTTGTCCGTGCGTGGGGCGGCAAGATGTTCTTGTTGGCACCGGAGCACGAGATGGACAACACGGGCATGACATACGGCGAGTACGCCAACCACACGGCGCGCTACTTGGTGGCTGCGGACGGCAACAGCGAGTTCGCGGCCGTGGCGTGTCCACCACATCGCCACCTGCAGGCGTCCGACCGCAAGTGCACGGTCAAGACGTGCAAGGAGAAGCCCGGAGTCAACGCCGCTGATCTGTCGGACCCATGCCAGATCCTGTGCAACCACGAAGGCAACGACGCTGACTGCACCAAGTCGTGCTCGTGCGAGACGACGACGGCGCCAGGCCACGTGTGCTGGATGCTCTGTGTGGCGGACCTACCGAAGGATAAGTGCGCTGGTGAGCAGAAGTGTAATGACGGCAGCACCAAGGCCGATCTGGCCATGACGTGCGCTGCTGGTGGTGGCGGTGCTGGTAGCAAGGCAGCCGGAAGCAAGGCAGGCAGCAAGGCCGCTGGCAGCAAGGCCACGACCACGGCTCCATCGACGTCGGGTTCGTCCAACAAGAGCCCAAGCTCGTCGCCAAGCAGCGGATCGGCGAGCAAGACGCCAGGTGCGTCGTCGACTTCGCCATCGACGTCGTCCAAGGCCCCTGCTAGCTCCACTGCTGGCTCAGCTGCCGGTGGCAAGCAAACCGATGACACCGCTGCGGCCAGCAAGGCCCCAGCCCCGTCTACCAGCAAGGCTGCTAACAAGTCGCCAGTACCAACTCCATCGACGACCTCTGCTGCTGCCTCCATGACCGCTGCATTGCCTGTGGCTGCCGTCGGCGCCGCGCTTGTTGCATTGGTGTTCCAGTAGATGTTAATTAATAATTGACCCCGAATGTTTGGAGAAACTTTTAATTGAGCCATACTGGTAAATCCAGGGGGACACGTGAGCCAATACTGACATGGCCATTAATTGCGTGTCTGTGATTGGCGGGAACCTGTTCGTGCTGGTGAAGCATCATGCGCCTCCGGCAGCTCCTGATCCTGAGCCGCGATGTGGCGCGCTCGACGCAATTCTACCAGGAAGGACTGGGCCTGAAGCTGCTGCGGTCCTCGGACTCCTTTGCAGAGTTCGACACACAAGGCGGCGTGCCGCTTTGCATCAAGCAGGCGCAAAGGTGATCGAATAGAGATGCTTTGGGGATGATCATCTGTCGAATTGAGGCTGATGCGCGCTCCATCTGTGGTCGACAGTGAAGCGGCATGCAGCTCTGGCTATTCGCCGTTCTT
Source organism: Lagenidium giganteum (assembly GCA_002286825.1). Taxonomy (NCBI): domain Eukaryota; phylum Oomycota; class Peronosporomycetes; order Pythiales; family Pythiaceae; genus Lagenidium; species Lagenidium giganteum. The sequence continues at coordinate 311,480 of NSDO01002768.1, read as the reverse complement.
GAACTTTGATATCCAGGACATGGATGAAGCGATTCCACGGCTGCTGATGCTCGGGGCCATCATGGATGGACCGATCAAATACCCGGCCCATGGTAAAGTGGCGGCTGTACGCAGTCCTGACGGCCTCATGATCGGGCTGTACGAGCCCAACACGTGGGAAAATGTGACGTCAGCGTGAAGTGGCGACGTAGCTGCCAAGGTCAGGACCAGCTCAAACGCATGTAGAAAATAGGGAATAGCTCTTATCCGTAAGGTGGTCGCTTCGACCCATTAATTGCACTGGTACGATGGGCGGCCGACGCAAAGAGCGCTATGTGTTTACCAAAAGAGCCTGTCCTCTGCGACGTCCTCATCGGCCTTGCGGCGGAATACGGCCACGTACTTCTTGCCGCCACCACGCGCGACCTTCTTGCCTTCCTCTGTTTCTTCGGTCATCGCTTCGACGCATGGGTCCGACGCCTGTACACGACACAAGTTTTAATAAACAGTTCGTGAAATGACCGGTAGAGTCTTCATTGCATACAGAACGCACCAATTCCTCATCAGGGATGCGCGTGAAGCACGGATGAGCTGTGCACTTCTCAACGTGCCAGTTGTGCAAGTCCTCAACATCGGTGATCGTGTACAAGATGCCTCCTGGCGCCAGCAAGTAAGCGTATTCAGACAACAAGCTGGTGTTGACGATACGGCGGCGGTGGTTGCGCAGCTTGAACTGCGGATCCGGGAAGCAGAAGAACATTTTGGTGAGCTGGCCCTTCTTGAAAAAGTGCGGCAGGTAGCGCATGGCGTTGGTGCGAGCAGCAGCGACATTGCCGTACTAATCACAAGAAATATGCATCAATACAATGGATAATATCAAGGCGGAAGATGGGATACATACTTGGCCAGGGTGCTCGGCGCGCAGCGCTTCAATGCGAAGACGCACGTACTCCGTCACCTTCGGACGGATCTCCAACGCGAGCGTGAGGTTATTCGGGAAGAGCTTGCCTAGCGCGACGGTCAAACCGCCAAAGCCACAGCCAACATCGAGGAACTCAACCTTCCTGCACAATTCATCGTCAAACCACACACCACTTCAGCACTTGGTCGTCCAATACAGTTCCATCACGACTGCAACTCACGGTTCCTTGATGCTTGGATAAAAAGGCGACCAATCCATTTGTTCCGGGGTCGTTGGACTGCATCAGCAAGCAACACACGACCACCACCAACAACAACTGCGTCAGCTCCGCGGTTTTGCGCCTTCAAAATTTGACATGCACACGCACTATTCAAACGAATCATTGTGCGACAGCGGGTTGCAGTGCGCACGCGAACGGAAGAACTTCTTCTGCGGGGCCTTGATCACCTGCGTCGACGCTTCCGGCGCGTCGCTCGGTGCCTGCACTTGCTCGTCGTCGGCCATTGTCGCTGCACTGCATGCACTACACGTCCACTGGAAGTGCTCCGCCACCCACAATAAAACACACACAACACACACAACACACACACACACACTGAACGACGTCCCGTATCCCTCTTCCCACCTCCCCCGATACGGGACATGTCCGTCCCTCATTCAACGTTTCAAACAAGGAGCTTACGGGAAATGAAATCCGCGCGTCGCACATGACTGAGGGAGAGTTGTGTCCCACTTGACGGCCATGGTGGTCACCAGCTGTGCACGAATCCACCAATCAGCGGCGTGTGCTGGCGGCATCAACGGGTGCATTTCTTGTTTTGGGCACGTTCTGGCAAGCACTCCATGGTCCCCCGCGCTTGTTTTGGGAATTTTCGGCGCTCAGGCCTTCCGTACCCACCGCCTCGGCGTCACTCGCCTGTGTGACGTCGGCACCGATCGCGTTGTTGTCGGTCACCGCGCGCAATCGACCGAGAGACCGAGCGAGCCACGGGTGGGCGTGGCGTGGCGCGGCGTCCATTTCCCGCCACTCTCGCTAGGGCACCACGGCCACCGCGATGGCAACATCTATGGCGTCGCCGCACAGCGTCGCGGGCGACCCGGTCGGCCGCCCCAGGCGCGTGTACAACTACATCGATGTGCACCGCTACCACCTGCTGCGCCACCTCAAGGCGTTCCGGACTGACCGCCCTCGCGGCGTGAGCGTGTTCGAGTCGCTGCAGGACAAGTTCGGCTTCCAGGCCGGCAATGTCGCCAACCAGAAGGAGAACCTCGGCCATTGGGTGCTCAACATCGCCATCCGCCAGCAGGAATACGCCACGGCGCGCGCCAGCGCCAACATGAACGTCAGCTCGTTCCGCGGCACCAACACGGACTCGTCCGTGCCCGCGAGCAACCAGTCCAAGGACAGCACCAACATGGACGATGGCTGGGACAGCGACGACCTGGACACGGATGACGAAAACGTCGAGATCCACGAGACCATGTCGCCCACGCTCGACGCGCCGCCGGCGCCGCGCTTGGGGACCATGAACAGCAGCGAAGAGCAGCCACGCGTGCAGCGGTTCTCTGGACTGCATGTGAGTGAATCATTGAAGGAAGTGCAGCGGAAGCTGTTCAAGAACTACCTCAACTGGTGCGACTTTGTGGGTGTGCCAGAGCACGAAGTGCACGTGGAACTGGACGAACGAAAGCAGCTGCTGCGCGAGCGACAGATCGCGCTGTGGCTACTCATTTGGGGCGAAAGCGCCAACGTGCGCTTCATGCCCGAGTGCCTGTGCTTCATTTACCACAACATGGCGCAGGGTCTGGACGAAGTGGACCTGATCCACGGCGAGCACGCGGGGCTGTCTGTCAATTTCCTTGACGACGTCGTCACGCCAATTTATCGTCTGATGACCGACATGCAGCACAACGCCCGCAAGGACAATCCCAACCCGTTGGACCACAAGGACGTGGTCAACTACGACGATGTCAACGAGTTCTTCTGGTCGCCCGTGTGTCTGCAATTCGACCACTTGAACGTCGCCAGCGGCATCCAGGCGCGCGATTTCAAGAAGACGTTCCGTGAAAAGCGCAGCGTGTTCAATCCGATGTTGGCGTTCTTCCGCATCTGGTTCTTCCTCGTCGTCATGTTCCACATACTGGTCGTCATTGGCTACGTCGCCTACCGAAGTGCACCGCCAAATCCCAGCGGCTTTGCCTTCTACGACAACATATTTGCCAGCGAAATGACGGATGTGCGCTGCCACGCCATCTATTCCATCTTCGTGACCATCTCCGGGCTGTTGCTGCTCAAGGTTGTGCTACAGATGTGGCTCCACGGTATGCGCTTGTTCAAGGACGCGTGGCTCGCCACGGGCGTCTTCTTCCGCTTGGTCTGGCACTGCTTCTTCGTCGCGCTCTTCGCCATGGTCAATCTGGCGCCCAACGAGCCATTCCCGATCTCGGAAGTGGCGTCCTTCATCCCAGTGGGCGGTGCCCCTGGATCGTATCTCGCTTGTGGCGCGTTCTTCGTGCTTATCTACTGCATCCCGGTCCTCATCTCGGCCACCGTCCGCATGTGCTTCGCCAACAGTCTGCGTCGCTGGGCTTGGTTCAGTGGCCTCGATGGCCATCGTGGCCAGTACGTTGGTCGCGACATGCGGCAGCCGGCCAAGTACACGGTCATGTACGGCCTCTCGTGGCTCGTCATCCTGACCGTCAAGTGCCTGTTCTGCCTGCAGTGCATGGTCAAGCCTTTGATCGGCTCGACCATCGAGATCTACGACCTCAAGTACTCGGCGAACGCCCACAGCAACGGCAACTCGGTGGACGATCACAACTTGCTGTTCATCCTAGCGCTCTGGGCGCCTATATTCATCGTGTTCATGTACGACTCGCAGATCTGGTTCATCGTGTACCAAGCCATCGTCGGCCTCATCATGGGCCTCTTCATGAAGATCGGTCACTGCGACACGACCACCGATTTCCGCAAGGCGTTGTACAAGGGCCCGGACCTATTTGACCGCACGGTCGCGTCCAAACGTATGCGCAGCCAGCTCTTGCTGATCACAAACCGCGACACGTTGTACGAGAGCATGCGGCTGCGCTTCGCCATTGTCTGGAACGAGATTGTTGAGCGGCTGTGGCAGGGCGACCTCGTGAGTCGTCGGGAGCTGCGCAACCTGCAGTATCGCATCGTCGACAACGGCGAGAAGGTCGAGGATCCGGTGTTTGTACTCACGGGTAAGCTGGCCAAGGCGATTGAAATCGCATCAAAGGCCGAGGCGCGTAAATGGGATGCTCGCGACCTTGTCCGTAAGTTCGTCGAAGCCGACGTCATGGACGGCGTCCAGAACGGCCTGGAACTCGTCAAGAGCATCTTCTACCTCATCCTGGGCGACAAGAAGATCGAGCCAGCTGTGCGTGTCTTCGACGCGTTCTTCACGAGTCTCGACGTCACCAAAGTGGTCGACTTTACCAACTTGCCGCAGCTTGCGCGCCACGTCGAGGAGTTGCTGTGGGAGATCATGGATGCACCGCGTGGGCTCGACGAACTGCACGTGCCGTCCAACCACAACGATGATCAAGATCTTGGCGCGGAGGCACGTGGCCATCTTGACGCCTACTTGGCTCACGTCAGGAAAGTGGTCGAGTGCATGAGCAACGTGCGCACGACTTTGCGAGGCATGTTGCGTGAAAAACGACTCCGCAAACGCCTAGACACGTGCCGATTCCTGAAGACTGACGAGAACGGCAATTACGATCCGACATTTGCGCACCAGCGCAGTCGCTTGCATGAGCTTTATCGCGCCAGCAGCAAGCGCAACGCGTCCACTAGTGAAGTGCTGCTCAAGTGTGAGCGCCGTGGGTTCAATTCGTCCTTCATCTCGGCCAGCCCGGACACGCGCGGCCAGGCTGACTTCCTTTCAAGCTGTATCCGTTTGCTGTCGCTGCTGCGCATGGATGACTCGCTCCCACGATGCGAAGAGGCTCAGCGCCGTCTCGGTTTCTTCTTGCGTTCACTGTCGATGAAGATGCCTTCCGTGCTGTCGCTGCGAGCCATGCCGTCGTTCGCGGTCATGACGCCGTATTATTCCGAGACCGTCATGTACAACCTTGAAGAGCTCCACACCGAAGTGGAGACGCACGCGCCGTTCAAGAACGTGCAGCTCTACAAGGACAACAAAGTGACGACGCTGCGCTACCTTATCTCGTGCAACCGTGATGAGTGGAACAACTTCCTTGAGCGCATGGAGATCATCAAGACCGTCAAGGACATGGACAAGTACGACCACGATGACGAGTTAAGGCTCATCCGCGAGGCTCTGAGCCGGGTGCCTGATGAAGTCCGTCTGTGGGCGTCGATGCGAGCGCAGACGCTGGCACGCACGGTCATGGGCATGATGATGTACGAGGATGCATTGAAGCTCTTGCGATGGCTGGAGATCGGCAACACACCCGAAAGCGTCAAGAAGAAGCAGAAGCGAACGCACATCGCCGCGCTCAAGTTCTCGTACATTACGGGCTGCCAGATCTTCGGCAAGCAACGCGCCGAGGGCAAACAACAGGCACACGACATCATGTTCCTCATGCGTCGATTCCCGAGCTGGCGAGTGAGCTACATGGACGAAGTGATGGTGAACAACACGATGCAATATTATGCGGTGCTGTGCAAGGCGCAAGGAACGGAAATCGTCGAGATCTACCGCTATCGCCTCCCAGGTCACCCGATCCTTGGCGAAGGCAAACCCGAGAACCAGAACATTGCGCTGCCGTTTACCCGTGGCGAGTACATCCAGACGATCGATATGAATCAGGAACATTATTTCGAAGAAACGCTTAAGATACCCAACTTCTTGGCCACAGCAACATCCAGCGGCGAAGAAGTGACGATCATTGGCATGAAGGAGCATGTGTACACTGGTCGTGCATCGTCGTTAGCTCGGTTTATGACAATGCAAGAGCTGGTGTTCGTTACGCTCACACAGCGTGTGCTAGCAAAGCCGCTGCGTTCGCGCATGCATTACGGTCATCCAGACGTGTTCGACAAATCGTTTGTGATGGCAAATGGCGGCGTTTCGAAGGCGAGCAAGGGCATTAACTTGTCTGAAGATGTCTTTAGCGGCTACAACGTGACGCTGCGAGGCGGTGTCGTAACCCATGAAGAGTTCATGCAGTGTGGCAAGGGCCGTGACGTGACGCTCAGTCAGATCAACGCGTTCGAGACCAAGCTGTCCAACGGTTGCGCTGAAAGCTGCTTGAGCCGTGAAGGACATCGATTGAGCAACAGTCTCGACTTCTTCCGCCTCAACTCAATGTACTACGGCCACTTCGGCTTCTACATCTGTAACGCGCTCACGGTCTTCTGCGTCTACATCTACGCATACGCCAAGCTGTATATCACGACCCACGATGACATCGAAGCAATGGCAGCCATCACGTCGGGCAGTCTGGACGCCCTCGCCACGGTCATCAACACGCAGTACATCCTGCAGTTTGGCTTCTTGACTGTGCTGCCGCTCATGGCGACTCTCGTGGTCGAATTCGGCTTCAAGCAAGCTCTGTTCAAGAACACGGAGCTCATTGGAGCACTCGGCGTTGTCTTCTATACGTTCCTCACGGGCACTAAGGCTCACGCGTTCGACTCAGCACTCATTCGTGGTGGTTCCAAATACCGTGCCACTGGCCGTGGCTTCTCGATTACGCGCGATCCAATGGTGACGTTCTTCAAGCTCTACGGTGTCTCGCACTTCCGCAAAGCCCTCGAACTCATCGGCATTATGATGCTTGTCGGCATTTTCGGCAACTTTAATGTCGGCGCCACCGCTTACTCGACCTTCTGTGCTTCTGCTGACTTCAGCTGCTCCGACCATCCAGAGATGATCCCGGACAACGTCACGGCGCTGCAGGCATTTGCTAGTTCTGGCCAGAGTTTCGGCACCACGTCATTCGCCGTCTTGCTGCTGGGCTCGTGCTGGTTGCTGGCTCCATTCGTATTCAACACTCACGGCTTGAGCTACAGCATGTGCAAGCTGGATGTACCATTCTGGTTCGACTGGATGATGTACGGCCAAGGCTTGAGTCGCACGGTTGACAACGAAGCATTCCGTGCTCAGATTGAGGCTCAATCACGCTCGAGCCAAACTAGTGGTGCCTCAACTCGCACGTCACACACCAGCCCAAGCCGAACACTCAACAGCCCAGGCCTGTCGCGTCCATTGCTGTCAAGCGCGCAATCGCACGCTGCCACGAACGGTTTGTCGAGTTTAGGACGCAACAACAGCCAAGAGCAAGCGAGCGCGGTCCTGGAAGATCCCCACGCACCAAAGGACGGCTGGATCAACTGGTGGTACGAAGAAGTCGAAGCGATGTGGAAGCTCGGTCTGATGGCACGCCTCACGTACGCCATTCGTGAGCTGCGTCACTTCGCGGCTGCATACTTCGTCTTCCACACCCAGTTCTCAGATAGCGAGCTGCCCATCCTGGTGGCTGGCGTGTTCGGCGCATGGCTATTACTTTGGGCGGCCTCGGCATACGGCTCCAGCGTGCTCGAGGCCCGTTTGCGCTACCGCGTGCGTGGGTTGCTCTACATGGTCGTGGTCATCGGTGCGTTAATCACCATTCCGTTTGCGTTTGGCCTTGCCATGGGGTGGCGAGGCCACAAGGCCCTGACTTTGCCGATCTCGATGCTCGTGACGCTGCATGGCATTACGCAGTACGGCATTCTGCTCCACGGAGCCTTCGGTTGGGCCGTGGCCACAACAAATCCGTTCATGTGTCTCGGGTTCTTGTTCGACATGATCCTCGGCATCTTCTTGATCGTTCCAATTCTCATCCTGTCGCCGATCCCATTCATGACGCTGCTCCAGAACCGCCTCATGTACAACAACGTATTCTCCAAGTCGCTCAGTTCAGGCTCGGAGGTCGCGGCGTCTCTCAGCATCTTCCTCGGCTCTATGGCTGGCTACATGTTCGGCTTTGTCCACGCGTTCATCAGTGGCTTGGGCTTCGTTAACCGTTCCAAGGACAACTACGTGAACCGATCGTTCTGGTATTTCGTCTCCAACGTGCTCCAGGGCAGTGAAAGCCGTCCATTGAAGACGATCCTTCAAAATGGCTATCTCCAAGTGATCTGTGCGGCGACGGCCTTTGTGGCCGTGCTGATAAGCTTGGCGCTGTCTCGCCTCGGAGGCCGCCGCATCCACATGATCGTGGGCGCGTTGCTCATCTGCGAGGGGATCGGTATGCTGTTCACGTCGTCGGCAGCATTGATCATCATCTCGTGCGCCTTTATTTGCGCGGGTGCTGGCGTCGTCTGCCTCAACTACTTGCTGTACTCGTTCGAAGTGTGCACGCGCGACTGGCGCGGCAAGGGCATCGTCATGTTTATCGTCGGCAACCTCGGTGGCTACTTCGTCAACGCCTTGATGGTTCGTGGCATCAACGAATCCCCTGCATCCGAATGGGACAACACGTCCCCGACCAAGTGGCGCATGCAGCCGCTGTACGGCGTGCTTCCAGTTGTCATTGTCGGTCTGTTGATCATGTATGCCATTCCAGAAAGCCCCGCGTGGCTGCTTCGACGCAAGCAGGGCCCAGCCGCTGTCACGGTGCTGCGCAACCTGCGCTTGAACGGCACGGTGGCCGACGAGTACCATGCGCTGGGCCAGGAACTCGCCCGAACGCCCAAGCTCAAGAAGTTGGTGGCGCCGTTCGCTTTTGTTGTGCTGCTCCAAATCATCCAGGGCGTGATGGCATCCAACGTGCTGTTGTTGCGCGAGCACGTGAGGCCTGAAGGTGAGACGTCGACAGGCTTGAAGGCGTCCTCGTGGTGGATGGTCTACTACGGCGGCGTGACTGGTGTCGGTGCCATCCTTAGCATCGGCCTCATCGATCGGTCCCCACGCAAGCTGCTGCTCCAGTACAGCTCCCCCGTGGTCGGTGTGCTGTGCCTGATCAATCTCGCCTTGACGGGCATCGTCAGCAGCCGCAACAGTCTGGCCCAGGTGCTGCTCATCTCGACATTCCTGCTCAGTGGCCTCTGCATGGTGGGTGCGTCCTGGCTGTCGTCGCTCGAGATGTTCCCACTAGTTGTGCGTCCACTGTGCTTCAGCCTCGCCTTCTCGTGGTTCTACCTCACGCAGATGGTCGTCTACCTCGCCAAGCCGACGCTAGGTGCTGCGTTGCTGACCATGGCCGTCCTGTGCTTCATCCTCGCGTTTGTGCTCTACTTCTTCGGCGATTCCAACACCGAGGGCGACCAACTCGTCATCCGCTTTAAGAACCAACGTCCCGAGAGCAACGACCGACATGGACAAGAGGAGCACGCACTGGACGAGATGCTGCCATCCACAGACAGCAGTGCGTTGCCGGAGACTTCGTTGCGCGACGACCGCGCCTTCGATCTCGCCGTGTTGGCGGCCGAACCCCGCCGCACGAACGAGGAACGACTGACGCTGCTCATGAGCTTCGAGGACGACGTGACGTCGCCCACGTCGGCCAGCGATGAGGTCCGGTCCCGCAGATCCAGCATCGCGCGCTACATTGACGGCTCGGCTCGGTTCCCGAACTCGCGGCGCCCGAACTCGTTCAATTCCATCGCGCAAGACCTGCGCGAGCCATTGCTAAGCAGCTCTAGCCTAGGCTCGGACGACGAGCTGATCCGCAGCCACCGCGTGTGGAATATGTAAGACAGAGGCTAGGACACCACCCTATACAGATATAAGATAATAAATAAGGCAATCAATCACCACACCATGGTCCATTACCAATGCTCGTGTTCATGCCATCGACCTCTACATGCGGCCAAGGAAGGCATCAAGGCTGGTCACACTGCTGCGTGGCTGCATTGTGCCAGAGAGCGCGCCATGGCGATCCGATCCGGCAGATCAGCAAATCACCTGCACATGACGCACAAACGCGGACGCGCACGCCGCACCACCCAACCAAGCCAACCGATGCGTCTGACATTTGCATCACCAGCTGCATCAGAAGCCCACCTCGGAGCCCAGGAACATTCCGTCCGGGTTGCAAGCGTTTCAATTGACAGCGTCCAGCGGTCAACCCGTTCCCTATCGTATTTCCCCGGGTATCCAATCCTACAGGACCATTATTGTCCTCATTCGATCCATTTTAGAGCATACTACGATGTGACTGTCACAAGCTATTTCAACAGGGGATGGATTATAAGCGGGGATGTCAGAGCAGGTGGCAATCCAATGCGGCAGATGGCGGGAAAAGAAGCGCCGCCATTGCGCCATCGTCGCCATCGTCGCCATCGTCGCAGGCGCTGGTTGGGTCACCGCCTGCGCATTGAGGAAGAACGCAGCGGACACTCCAAGCCACTGCAACCAGCGCCGCAAAGGCAACGCTGGACCGCCCATCGCCGCGGACGCGCGCACTCTCCACGTTGACCAGCAGAGGCGCCCTCGCTGGTGCCGTCGTCTGCCTCACCCTTCGACACCGACGGCCGTGACCTGCCTGACACAGCGCAGGCGCTGTCTGTTTGCGTGAGCCACGCCCGCGCTCACTCACGCGCCGCTCGACCACTCTGCGAACGACCGCGCTGCTCGCACGTCGCCACCGCCGCAGCCACCGCCACCACCTTCGTCGTCGTTGACTGCGTCTGCTTCAGCTTCTCCTGCTGCCTTCTTCGTCTGTCGGTCGATTATGCACGAGAACGACAGCATCTCGATGCTCGAGTGCGAGTCCACGACGTCGCGGCCGGACCGCGCGCCGTACGTGCCCGCCAGTAGCGGCCAATCGCCTCATATCGTGCGGGGCTCGCTGCACAGTCAAAGCGTCGACGCCATCGATTCCGTGAACGATGCCTCGGTCCGCAAGGGCGCCGCCATCCAGCCAGGCGGGCCCGTGACGCTGTTCACCAGCGATAATGTCGGCCTCGTCGTCAACTACGCCGCCGTCGGCGTCGTCTACGGGCTGTGCCAGTCGCTCACGTATCCGTTCTTCAAGATCTACCTCAACATTGAGGGCTACCAGGCCAACTCGGCCGAGGTGCTCATGGCACTCGCGTGGTCGTTCAAGTGCGTCTTCGGCGTCGCGTCCGACTGCCTCCCCATCAACGGCTACCGCCGCAAGCCGTACATTTACCTGGGCTGGGCCATGAGCTTACTCTTCTCGCTCATCATTGCCACCATGTCGGCCGAGAAGCCGTACATGAAAGACGGCCACGTGTACAATGCTGTCGCCGCGTCGGCCGGCGCCAAGTACGTCGTGCTGATGATGCTCATGAGCTTTGGCTACGTCATCGCCGACGTAGCGTGCGACGGCATGATGGTTGAGTTCGCCCAGCGCGAACCCGAAGAGATCCGTGGACAAGCCCAGACGACGATGTACTCGGTGCGCTACACGTTCCACCTGCTGTCGACGTTCACGGTCGCGATCTTATGCAACAGCAACGAATACGGCGGCTCGTTCTCCTTTTCCGTGTCCGTCAACGCGTTGATGGTGCTGGCCACGGTCGCGTCGGCTGTAGGCATCTACGCCACCTTCCGACACCTGCAGGACCAGCGCGTCATGGGCCAAGCGTTCACGCACCGTTGTCAGGCGCTGTGGGTCATTGCGCAACATCGCTCGACTTGGCAGATTATGATCTACACCTTCATCTCGCGTGTGTGCTTCAGCTACTACGCTAGTTCGGCCAAGGCCATCTACGAGTACTGGGTCGACATCGACCCGCTCATGAGCAACCTGTTCAACTGTGTCAACCCAGGCATCTACGCGTTGATGGCGTACCTGTTGCGTCGCCACTACCTCAACATGAGCTGGCACACGCTCACCAAGGTCTCGGTGTGCGGCTCGATCTTCACTAGCTTCGTGGCAACGATGCTGACGGTCTTCAAGATCATCCGCAGCCCGATGTTCACGCTGCTGATGGAGCAGTTGACCAACTTCTTCGACGCCATCTCGTACTACGTCGTCATTTTCTCGATCGTCGAAGTGGCCGAGCCAGGGTACGAGAGCACGTCATACAGTTTGATCACGACAGTCGCCAACTTGGGCATCCCGTTCGCTGTGTCGCTGTCCAACATGGTGGGCTCCCAGTTCACCGTCTACGACAAAGACCTCAAGCAGGACACGTCCAAAGTGCGCTGGCAGGTCGCCTACTGCTACTTCATCATGTACGGCTTGCGACTCCTCAACCTGCTGGCGCTGCCGTTGTTGCCCAAGCAGAAAAAGTACGCGCGAGAGCTCAAAATGTTCGGTGGCTCCAGTTTGCTAATGGCTCGCATCGTGTTCGGCGTTTCTGGCGTTGCGTTGTTCTGGTCGCTGCTCACGACCTTGCTGTCGGTGTTTGCGTCGACGGCGTGCTTGACGATCGCCGGTGGGGAAGGGTGCTGAGCAAAGAGCAATGCTGAGCTAGCTGAGATAGCGCTGCTAGAAATCATATTTATGCGTTTGGATTATGAAACAACATGCAGATATTTCCATCAATGGTTGGTGTTGAGCTAGATGGATGCGAGCGAGTTCTTTCGCTCACGCTCCTCGATTTTATCAGTGCTTTCTGCCCTGCTTTCCAGCGCGACATCCGTGGACGATGTCGCACGTTCATACGCACCATAACGCAAGCGAACATGCGTTGAAGGCGCAGCCGACGTTTTCTGGTTTCCTATCACTGGGTGGTAGATGTTTGTGTGCGTGGGTGAGTACGTGTTGTGGGAGCCGTTGTCGCGCTGTGGCTGCAGTTGGGAGAGCACGAGGCCATGTATCCAGCGCGGAGCTGTGCTGATTGAACCGAGTGGGCGATCATTCTCCACGCATACATAGTCCACCACCAGGCACTGGCCATCTATGGCGCCTGTTCACAGGCATCCTGTTCCGTGCACTTTCGGTGAAGGAGCGGCGCAGTCCGACTTGATCGGTATGGCCACGCGATGAAAACAGCAGATCGCAGGCAGCGATGGTGTCTCGTGCTGACAAAGGTCGCTCACTTCACAATCAGCCAGCACGGTCACCTGCGCCATAGGCGATTCGCTTGGGCTGTGATATCAAGTCGCACGAGATGAGGCGCTTTGCGACGACATTCATGATCGCAGCAGCTGTGTTGGCTGCGTCTGGCGAAGCCCAGCGCACGGACTGCAGCATTCGCCCTTCACCCACACCCGTTCCTTCGAGTGTATCCCCGACAAACACACCAATACTGACGCCGTGCCCCGGTCCCGCACCAGGTCGAGCACCAGGTCCCGCACCAGGTCGAGCACCAGGTCCAGCACCAGGTCCAGCACCAGGTCCCGCACCAGGTCGAGCACCAGGTCCAGCACCAGGTCCAGCACCTGGCCCAGCACCTGGTCCTGTTCCAGCTCCGGCACCAGGGCCAGCACCTGGTCCAGCACCTGGTCCCGCACCTGGTCCTGTTCCAGCTCCGGCACCAGTTCCAGCACCAGGTCCAGCACCTGGGCCAACACCTGGCCCAGCACCAGCTCCGGTGCCAGCCCCGACACAAGGGCCTTCTTCTGCCCCAAAGCCGTCAACCACAGGTCCCGTCCCATCTGCAACACCAACAGTCACTCCGGTTCCCAGTCCGACTGCACCCAAGCCAGCTCCTGCACCTGCACCTGCACCTGGCCCTGCTCCTTCTGGGTCATTCGGCACATGCTACGAGCCCATGCACAGCGCGTTGTATCCACTCGGAAACGGTGGAGATGGCAAGCAGGTTGGTGCAGTGCTCGACCAAGACTTCCAGCAGTTGAGCCAGCGTTTCACGTACGTGCGAACGTATCACTCGCAGTTTTTCGGATTCAACGTAGCTGACTACGCCAAGAAGTATGGTCTCAAGCTGTATCTTGGCATTGCACACTATTCCAATGCTGATTGGAACGAACTCGAGATCAAAGCTGCTGTTGACGGCGCCAAGAACAATCCCGACACAGTCGAAGCCATCATTGTTGGCAATGAGGACCTTGACCTCACCGGTGGCGATCAGTCTGTCGACGCAATTATCACCAAGATCCAGAGTATCAAGGATCGCCTGCGGCAGGCAGGAGTCCCAGACGGCCAAGTGGCAGTCGGTACAGCTCAACGCATCAACGGTTGGCTCGGAGACCGCAAGGGAGATCTCGATCGTCTCGCCGGTGCCTGTGACTTCATTGGTGTCCACATCTATCCTTTTTTCACCCAAGGCTTCGATGTCAGCAAGCCACTGGCTCTGTTAGACGCCCAATGGGACCAGATGCTGACGTGCTACGGCTCCAGCAAGAGCAAGCTGCGACTCACTGAGACTGGTTGGCCGTCCGACGGCGACGCGCCGAGTGGTTTCCCTGCCAACAAGCCCAGTTCTACCAACCAGAAGGCGTACTTCCAAGCCCTGTCTGGTTGGAGCGCCCGTGACGCTGGCGGACCGCACTTCTGGTTCATGGCGTACGATCGCCGCAGCGACGATCCATTCTTGTCGTCGCACCAGAACTACGAGCAACACTTCGGCTTCTTCACAGCCGATAACAAGGACAAGGGAGTGTTTTAGGTTGTACAGTTGCAAGTTGTATGGGTGTGTAGAATTGCGCTAGTGCGTCACATCAACCTTCGTAATCCAAGAGTTAGTTGTCATCTTCTGTCACTGTTAGCAAGAATGATCTCTCCGTCTGGCAGTTTGTCTGAGTGCACTCATCAAGAGAACTACCGCGTCGAGAATTATGACTGTTCTGGTATGGAGAATTGTACGATGTGCGGCGTTCGGTATTGACGTCGGCAACGGTGAGCGTCGTCCACCAGTGATCAAGTATACGCGTCCGTATTGGTCTTTGCTGCCCGAATTCGTTAGTGTCGCTGGTGCTGATCCTCTGTCGCTGAGCAGATATCGAACAGTGGATCAATGGTTGCGGCACTAACGACCATCACAGATTTTCTTAACCCGCTTGACAAGACACATCTTCTTTTCCACGTTGCGGGTGCGATTATTCCAGTTCTGCACCATTGGGAATCAAAGCTAGACGACGTTATCGCTGAATCATTGCGACAAGAACGAATTTTAGCGAGTGATTTCAGAAGAAGTTGTGCGAGCGAAAACGATTGCTGTAAAAGTTTGATACCCTTAGCAACACAAAACACGGTGGAGAAGCGCACATGGTGTTGGCTACGAACGCGAAGCTGAGCAAGTAGAGGGATGTATGTGCGCAGCGTCTTCAACCCGACTGTGCTACCCACGTTATAACCGGGAACGTATTATAGATGCTGAATAAGCAACACAATAAAGCCTTTGCCATCATTATCATCAACAACATCATCCAGTAGAGGGATGCGAGATGATAGCTAGTCGAATGGTGCTGGAGGGTTTACAACATACTCCACTGTGGCGAGTGTTGTGTCTCGAAGACGGAACTAACTGCGGCGTGTCAAGCCACTGTGAAAGACGAAACGTCTGCCGATAAATACATGTTGGGAAACACTAGAAGGTAGATACCAATGCGCAACTTTGTGTCCTCTATCCGATACGATACAACTTCAGTCCGGCGTTTTGAGATCACGTAAGGCGACAACGCAACGATTTGGCATTTCCTTGGACGATGATAAAATGATCACGGGAATCCGCCCCACATGATTGCTGCCGAGTTGGGTGTCCGTGATTTAGGTTCATTGGATCGGATGGCGGTCGCTTTCACTAATTCATAGCGCGGCAACCGATGGATATTGGACCGATATAGCACTCGCCGTATCGTGAATTGATGCTGATGTGTAAATAGAGCCACAGCTGCGTAACCGTGAACGTTTATGCATCAATAGGTCGGTAATCCATTCCTTTGTCACCCAGTTTTTTCTCTGCACACCTAAATTTGCCTTGCACTTACTCACGCTTTCATATATCAAGATCAGAGAGTGTAACAATTCTTGTCGCTCTACGATGCCTGTACTGTTGAGCGAGCACTATGCAAATTCGATGCCATTTGAACATCTGCTCCTGTAGCGATCGAAGCAAAATCAAGAGTGAATTACAGGTAAGTGATCTCATGCATGTCTATCTACTGCTATGCTACTGACCAATCGTCTGATGGATGGTTGCGAGCTCGTCTTGAATGGATGGTGATGGAGGATGTGTGTCGTGACGTGTCGTTGATGGCTGGTTTGTAGGATGCATGTTCATTTTATACAGCATGTCGCTAACTGTATCTACGTGCATTACACTCTCCCCCGACAAAGCGAAGCTTGTAAGCGTAGAAGCTAGTTGCAATAGCGATGGTTGGGCTTCTTCGATCTGGCCGAAGTCGAGGGCGATGCTGAACCGACTGCGGTGTATTGACGCTCGGAGGCTTGGCGTTGGCGAAGTTCTGCGATCAAACTCTTCCAATGGCTAACATGCTTGATGTTCTTTTCGAGTTCCCACGTATTTTCGTGATCCGGCAAGCCGTGCCACTTCACCAAGTACTCGGGCTTGCGGTTGAAGATGCGTTTGCGAACTAGCGCTTCAATGATGTGCAACTTTTCGCCAGACTGATCGAAGACAACAGGGCTTGACTTTGGAATCGCTCTTCTTTCGAAGCGATCAGGATTACTGTTGTAAGCTCGGAGTTTGTCAACGTTGAAGTTCTTGGAAAGATGCTTCATGTTGTTCGGTAAGTCGAGCGTTGCAACGTTGTTGCGAAGTCTCGTGATACGGAATGGACCGATAAAGCGCGGAATAAGCTTGCGGGAGCGGACACTAGCATCGGCGGTCGCGTGACTGATGTTTAAGTCAGCCGTTGACAGCAAAACTAGATCGTCGACTTTGAAGGAGGCTTCCTGGCGCTTCTGATCGTAGTAGCGTTTCTGACGTTCTTGAGCATCATGCAAGTTCTTGCGTGCGTTCTCAATGATTGTTTGTCTGCGTTCGACAAAGCGAGARGCGTGCTCAACATTTGACCGAGTCGTTGCGGCACTGCCATCTTCGTTCGATGGGGTGGCTGGATTACGAGGCTGTCTGCCTGTGTCAATGAAGAACGGCGACATCTTGGAAGACGTCGAGACGAGCGTTGCATGTGCATACTCARTCATCGGCAARTGTTCATTCCAGTCTTTGCCGTGGTACGAGATCGAGCAGCGTAGCGAGTCTTCCAAGGTTCGGTTCTGCCTTTCAGTTTGACCATCTGCTTGCGCACGATGTGCCGTCGTCATCGCGGAGCGAATCTTCATGAGCKCTAMCAGAGSAGTCCAAAATTTTGACGTGAATTTCGGATCGCGGTCGGAGATAATCGTAGAAGGAATGCCATAATGACGAATGACATGCGTAAAGAACAACTTGGCGATATCCTCGGCAKTYGCGTTGGTGTGCGTAGGAATGTACACTGGTCGCTTCGAGAGTTTGTCGACTACCACYATGATCGCATCGTACCCATCGGAAACAGGTAAATGAGTGATGAAGTCTGTAGAGACAACTTCCCAGCACTCACTTGGAACCGGAATGGGGATCATCTTGCCTTGGCGTGGACCCGTAGATGACTTGTACCTCATGCAAGCTTCACAGCTTTGAACATAGGCTCGAATATCTTCGTCCATGGTCGACCAATAATACCATTGTTGCGAGGCAAGTTGCGTGCGTCTGACGCCTGGATGTGCCATGATCGCGGAGTCATGCACATTATGAATCACGTCAAGCCGAAGCTTAGGCGTGTTCGGAACACACAAACGTCGAACGTTGTTTGCTGAATCGATGTACACAAGTCCATCTATCACCTTGAATTCTTCAGAGCGACGTTTGCCAGACCAGATGGCAGAGAATGCTGGATCCACAGCGTATGTAGCTTGAAAAGCTTGCGTTGTCTCGTTATTCAACTCTATCGCACTGATTGTCGTCACTTCAACAAGGTTCGTTTCGCAGATTCGCATCTGCAGTTGCGATGAACCAAGGGGAGTTTTYGTCGAACTTGGMGTTGACTGGGACAACAGAACTGACTGATCGCGGATCGGCATTTCGGCGAACTTCTCGTGCAATTGCTCGCGAAACKCTGTTGCTTGTTGTACCATGCGGCATTGCTCAATGTCCTTGCAGTTGTCGCAAACAACCAGTTTTGTCATCGAGACTCTAAGCGTCGCACCCTCCTCCCCCGACGAAGTCGGAGCCGGCGGGCGAGAGAGCGCATCAGCGACAACATTAAGCTGGCCAGGACGATGATGCAGCGCGAAGCGGAACGTCGAGAAGAAATCAAGCCAACGAGCAAGTCGAGGCGAGACGCGATGATGCTGTAAAAACCACTTGCACGCAGAGTTGTCCGTGTACACGTCGAACTCAGTTCCATGAAG
>NSDO01002768.1:260547-289612 GCA_002286825.1 Lagenidium giganteum | reverse complement strand
CGTCTGATGGATGGTTGCGAGCTCGTCTTGGAATGGATGGTGATGGAGGATGTGTGTCGTGACGTGTCGTTGATGGCTGGTTTGTAGGATGCATGGTCATTTTATACAGCATGTCGCTAACTGTATCTACGTGCATTACAGCTCCAGTGCATCTCGATGGGTTCCGAGCAGACTCCTAGATGTCGGAATACACATTGGTCAAGCGGATGCTCCATGTGACGACGTGTATGAGGGATGGCTCGCCAACGTGGCTAGGAACGTTGGGGGCTGGCGGTTGCACCCGACCTCTGGTGTAGATGTCTGTTGGAGTAGTCGGCGGTTAGCTTTTGAGGAGTGAGGCTGAACCAAATAGATGTAGGGCGTGCGGCTGTGGCCAGGTCGTTCCAAGTGGATCCGAAATCTTACGATTCTTGCGGCGAGACGATAACGTCTTTGACGATTGTAAGTAAACTAGCATGTCGGGGCTAATTATCAGGATTTATACGACTTGCGGGCAAGTTTTGGTACTTCATCGGAACTGTTCATACGGCAGTGATTACCCTACTTTGGAACTGACGATAAAGCGGCAGTAGCATGGTGCAATCTCTGCCTGGGTTACTATAATACTCCGGAGTGGTACTGGATACATTCCGTTGTTTACCACGATACGACTTTGCTTGCACGGAAGTATGTTCAACTTCGTTGAGTGTAGCTCACGTACCAGTGATCGCATATTCGCTGCGAGTTTTGCGGCGTGTGAGTCAAGAACAAATACCTCAGCAAAGACAAATGCATTTTCCAGAATCGGAATGAAACGACCAGCGGACCAGAACCACGGTACTGAAGCAATCAATCTCTTACAAGCACCAGAAATCGTGCCTCATGGACACAATGAGCAAAGCACCAGAGCCTGCGATTACGCAACACAGTAAACAAGCAGTCACTGCGCAGTGTCAGAACACACGCATCATGCAACAATGAGCAAGCAAGCCATGTGCCGCAAAGTCAGTAATTACGCAACACAGTGAACGAGCAGGCCCTGCGCAGTGCAAGGACACACTCATCATGGAACGATTGAGCGAGCCATCCATAACCAGGCCAGATATCGTGCCCCATGGACGCAATGAGCAAGCAAGCCATGCGCAGTAAAGCCAGCAATTTCGCTCAATGCGAAAAGTTCCAGCTGACGTGCACTGCCGGTTTGCACATCGGGCTATGTTCAGCTCAATTTTCATTCACTATCACAACTGACAAAGTGCAATCAAGTGTCTACGCTTTCACATGATGCGCGCCACAACGCCGGTCCATCAGCGCATCAATCGAGCCACAAGAACTCCCAACCCACAACCCACATTGCAGCTGCCCTGGCCACCTGTCTTTCTGATCCCTAACCGGCTGTATTTGTCAGCTTGCGGAGCGTTGGCCCAACACGCCGACATCGCACTATCACTCCCCACTTCGCATTTTTCCTTCGTCCGCACAAGTCTCCACCTCCAGCAGCCACGTCCAGTTCCACCTCCAGTACCACAATCAGCACCGCTGATCACGTGAGCCCGCGCCCTCGGCCATTTCGCCAGGCTTCGCCACAGCTTGCACCAGGCCTGCCAGGTCTGCGATTTCACCAGGCTTCACGAGCGCTGCCAGTGCACCACCGGCACACTGTCTATGGCTCTTCGAGCTCGATAATCATCAAAATACAAATTTGTTGTCGTTGTTGTTGTCGTTGTTGTTGTTTTGTTGTTGTTGGCTAAGCCTGTCGGTTGTCCTAATCACAGCCATCGGCGGACGGCGGTTTACGTATGTTCCGCATGGTGGGCTTGGTTCTGTGAAGCCATCTGACTCCTCTCGTCATCTATTTGCACCCACCTGACCCCTTATCTACCCTTTTCCACCTGAATCTTTTCGTGAATCCATCTGACCATTCACATCTACGTGCACTCATCTGACCCATCGCCACATTTACCATCTGCAACGTGCACCGACGATCGATCCTCGCGACCTGTGATTGCTAATTTGGTAACACAGCCGTTCCCAGCGACATCGTGGCTGGCATGCATCTGCGCACTCCATGTGGTTGAGAGCAGAGGCAGCATTTTGGAAATCATGGCCGAGCCAGATGACAGAGGAGAGCAGCTGCAGCCAGCGAACCCTTTCCAGTACGACCTCATCAGCAACCGCCAGCTCTTCACGTGGGCTGCTGTAAAAGACGCGACCGTGACCAAGGCGAAAACCGTGCGGTGGTGCATGGACGCTGGGTTGTTTGCCCGTAAAATGCTCTGCCCATCATGTGGTCAGAAAATGGTTCTGTATCTGCCGTCGGAGCGCTGGCGATGCAATCGGTCAGCGTGTCGACGAGAGCTCAGTCTGCGCAAGAATTCGTTCTCTCAACTGACATCGAGCTGATGTACCACTGGGCTGCTGGGAATTCAGTCACGGTTGTCCAGCAGATGACCAAGGTCAATCGAAAGACCGCGACCCAGTGGTACGAGCACTGCATGACTGGCTGTGTCAATGAGATGGAGCAATGCCCGTATTGGTACGTAGTGAAAGCACGGGCACTGTGTTGTGACTGATGAGATCGTTTGATTTGAAGATTGGTGGAGTTGGACATGTGGTCGAGATAGACGAGACGAAGAAATCAAAATACGGCCGCGGCACACAACATGAAGACTGCTGGTTGTTTGGCGGCGTAGACAGAACAACCAACAAATGGTTCGGTGTGATAGTCGGCCAGAGAAGGACTTAAGACGTTCTGTTTCCGTTAATAATCAAGCCATTCAAAGCAGGGTACGTCTCGTAGCTCACGGTCGTTTGGATCTTACCCGCACTGACTTGGCGTTGGTCATGTGTGCAGAACACTCATCATGAGTGACAAGTATGCCACCTACGTGACGGCGGACGGAACATACAACCTTTCCAATCACCCGGCCTTGGTTGAACAAGACTATGGTCACCTGTGGGTGAACCACTCTGAGAATTTTGTTGATCCCCGCACATGAACACACACGCAGCGCATTGAAGGTGCGTGGGAAGCAAGTCGCTTGTTTGTTTGGCTTTTCTTTGGCCCTTCTTTCATCTACTTACTGTTCAATGGGCAGGCGCGACGCGGGATGCTCCAGACCCAGAGGGAGAAGTTCCTACAGAAGAGCCTGTGGCGGAGCTGTTTTTTTTTCAGACGAGAAGCGAGCTTCGCCTGACGACATTTTCATGGGTCTGTGCCTTGGTATACGTCGCCACGACTAGAGAAGGCTTTCTATATTTTTTCTAGTGCATGTATCCTGAATATTGAATCTGTATTGGACGCTCACTCCTGCAACATCGGTGTCGTCATGCTCGTGCAACATAACACATCCGTCACATTCCCACCAACTCATGATAGGTTCTCCTCGTGAACGTACTTACTCGAACACAGCTAGTACAGAACGATAAAATACGACGTTGCTTCAATCACTAGCTATATGTTACTGCGGGGCGAAACGGAACGTGTGCCCGAAATAGACCCAACACCGAGAAACGACTGAATTGACTGACCGGGATATGTGAGGACGTGATATTGGAGCCTGAAAGCGGGTCGAGCTTTCGCTGCTTCAGCCAGAGGACGGCAGCACCGGGCATGGACGCGAAGCTGAGCAAGAAAAGGATGCAAGATGTGATAGGTTGTTGTATGGTGCCGGAGGGTTGACAGTACACTCGTACTCCACCTTGGCGAGTGGTGCGAGTGGTGTGTTTGCGACGACGGAGTTGCCTGCGACGTGTCAACATCACAAGCCATATCGGGATGCGCATGGTTGGACCAGATAGTTGGCGCTTCTGATCCCACGGCGTTCGCTACAAGTGCAGGGTTCTTGCTGGTATGTAGAGAGCGGTGGTTAGTGCCTCGGTGCTCTTGATACAGCAACCTCATGGCTCGAGCCAACGCGCGCATTCTCATCCGCTGCCGCGTCTTGTCCGCTCAGGTTGATTTCCGTCGACGTCGGTGCCACATGAGCTCCTATCCAAATCCATCACACCGGCTGCATCCCATACCTCCACGGAGCCGCACAGGCGTTGATGTGTGGAACTGTTCATTCAGCTGGTGCTTGGGTTGCTGAAGCCGTCCTCAGACATCGAGAAACGACTGAACCAACTGACCGGGCATATGTGAGGACGCGGTAGTGGGGCCTGAAAGCGGGTCGGTACGCCGACGCCTCCTCACGCTATTACTGCTTCAGCCAGAAGTGAACAGACAAGCAAAGCAACAGCAACAACTGCAACAACAGCGCACGCCAGCGCCGACCCTCGCGCAACCAGCGCCTCGTGCCGCTCAACGCAACCATGAAGCTTCACGCAAACGTCGTGGCCACGGCATTCCTTGTGGTATCAACGGTGAAAGAGGCAGCTGCCGCCGCTGCGAACGACGCGCCAAGCTACGGACTCGTCGGCGTCTACAAAGACGACGCTTGTTCGTCCGCCGACATCTACGGGCTAACGATCGGTCCCGCGGGATCGTGCGCGAGCGCCAAGTGCTCCAATCGTCAGACCGTGAGCTGCAGCAACGACTTGCAAGCCGTGGTAAAAAGTGTGTGCGGCACCAAGCCGTTCGTGCAGGCGCTGCAGTACGCGGATGACAAGTGTAGCACATTGATGGGTGGTGTCGTCGTGCCGATCGACGGTCAATGTCACGCCATGAACGACAGGTTCTTCAAGGCCACACTTAACGTCGACAACACTGTGGCAGCATCCGTGTTCAGCGACGCTAACTGCACCAATGACCTTCAGAATGCTGTGATCAGCAGCGACAACGTGGGTAAATGCGTTGGCGCGTGGTTGCTGAATGTGGTGAACCAGAAGCTGGGCAAGGGCCAGTTCACCGTCATGAGCTACTACGCCGACGACAAGTGCGCGACACCGCCGCTCATTGTGTCACTGCCTGCCACCAACATCATGGCGTCGGGCTACTGCGTCAACACCCAGTGCAAGCATCGCGTCACGACGCAGTGCACGCCGAACCCTGTGAGCACTGTTGGCACCGCGGTCGCCGGCATGAAGCAGTACGTGAGGACGCAGACGTTTGGAGACACGAAGGCGTGCAACAAGGACACACTGATGAGCGATATCGTCGTGCCCATCGACGGCGTGTGCCGCCCCATGTTGGCCCAATTCCTCATTGCGACACTGAACGCCGACAACACGGTAACGCTCGGCGGATATAAGGACAGCACATGCAAGACGTTGTCTGGGGGGCCACCGACGTTGTTGACGAGTGCGAACGTGGGTGTGTGCCGTCCGGACAGTGCAATGTTCTCGGTGGTCGGAGTGACGTTGGGCAACGGCCCAGTCGCGAGTCTGGTTGCCTACTACAAGGACGACAAGTGCACCACCATCGAATCGTATGAGGTGCGTAGCGGTCCGGCGGAATCGTGCAAGAACTCGACGTGTTCGGGAAGACAGAGTGTAATCTGCACCGACGACGTGCAATCCAGATTCAACAGCGCGTGGGGCACCAAGCCGTTCATGCAGGCATTGCACTACGCCGATGACAAGTGTACGCAGTTGGTCGATGGCGGGGCGGGTCCGATCGATGGGCTGTGCCATGTGCTCAACGGCACGTCCTACAAGAACGTGCTGAATGCCGACAACACCGTGAAGACAGCCTCCTACAGCGACAGCAAGTGCACGAATGAGGTGCTGGCGACGGTCATCAGCAGCGACAATGCCGGTCAATGTATGGGCAGATGGAAGCTGAACGTGGCGAATCAGAAACTGGGCAAGGGGCCATACGCCGTCATGAGTATGTATGCTGACGACAAGTGCGCGACACCGCCAATCGTGGCGGCACTTCCTGCTAGCTCCGTCTTGCCCGGTGGTGTGTGCAAGAATGCGACGTGCGTGGGTCGTGTATCGACGCTGTGCACGCAAAACCCTGTGAAAGCTCTCGCCACCGTGACGAGCGGCATCAAGCAGTATGTGACGGTCCAGGGGTTTGCCGATGCGAAAACCGGCAGCAGCGCGTCCATAGTCTCCAGCACCATCGTCCCGATCGACGGCGTGTGCCACGCGTTGCTGGGCGGATACGTCGTTGCCACGCTCAACAGTGACAAGACGGTGACGCTCGGCGGGTACAAGGAGAGCACGTGCAAGACGCTGTCTGGTGGTCCACCGATGCTGCTGACAAGCGACATGGTGAATACGTGCCGCCCGGACGGTGGCATGTTCTCGGTGACCGGTGTGGCACTGGGCAAAGGTGCGCCAACGCCCGCGCCCGTGCCGATGACGTTCGCAATCAAGGGTTTCTTTAGCGACGCCAAGTGCTCGGGCACACCAGGCTTGATGATGGTGTCGCCGGTGGCCACGACCAAGTGTACCTCGGTCGTGTGCACCAGTCAAGGGTCGTCGACATGTGCCGACGACGCGAGGAAGGCGGTGGCGTCGGCATTTGGCGCCAAGCCGTATGTGTCGCTGACGTCGTTTGCTGACAACAAGTGCACAACCGTGTCGTTCATCACGGTGGTGATGCTGGACGGCGTGTGCCGTGCTGCCGGTGGCATGTTCGTGAAGGCGGCGCAAAATGCCGACTTGAGCGTCACGGTGAGTTACTTCTCGGAGTGCTTGACGACATTGCTGCCTGCGGTGAAGGTGACGAAGGACACAGTGGACACGTGCGCTGGCAACACGGTGGCGTCGGTCACGAACGCGAAGCTGGGCAAGTAGAGGGGTGCGAGGCATGATAGGTTGTTGGATAGTGCCGGCGGGTTGATAATATACTGGTGACCTTGGTGAACTGGGTGCCAAATGGTGAATACATGCTAATGTGCGAGATACTTGTGTGTTCTCCGGTCATGTGATAATTACGCGAGTTGGCATTCCCTGGACGGTGGTGAAATGATCAGGTGTATTCGCTTCACATGCTTGCTACAGCGTCGTGCCGGGTCTCGTGTTTTAGGTTGTTGGATCGGATGGCGGTCGCTTCCACTGGAGCGTTGAATTGATTCAGCCGTGGTGTTTCACGTATGTCGTTCCTTCTTCGTCCACTGTTTACCCGAAATCAGAATCGCTTTTGGAATCTTGGCGCAGTTCATCAAAATCGCAGTCATGGCATCCATCAGCTTGATAAAGTTATCGCAGAAGGTTTCGAAGCCATACATCCATTTTATTACCCACCGGCGTCTTGCATGTCACCGTTGGGTCATGCCATGATTTAGTATGTCGGGAAGCTCGCGCTCTTCAGGCGGTACGGCTGACCATCAGGTCCAATAAGCCACGAGTGATTATGCAGAGATGCGTGTTTCAGCCAATTGGTGTCGATGCGGCCGTGCGAAGCTGTGTCCGCACGCAGCTGTGGCATGGATCAATCAGCGAAGAGGCGTGCACCTTGGTCCGCTCCAGCTCTCCGTTATCGCGTGTTCGTATCTCCGCGTTCGCTTGGCTGCATCAGTAGGACTGTCCCCTCTCGCATGCTCATGCTTACCGCCGCAGCCCCTGTTGCCCACATGGAAGCGCGAACGGTCTTCAGTGAGGTGTCGTCGACTGTACGGTTGGTACAGTGTAGTGCGTAGAAAGACATTCACCGTCGTGATCGGTGGTTAATTCGGGGCGCAGTCGCGATGGCACGGTGTAGCGTAAATCATCGCGTTCAGAAGTGTGACTGATGCAGGCAACAGGCACCAATTCAACCATCAATCGCAACGAAGCACGACTTGTGCTAGGGCAAACGGTGCCGTTGTCTCGCGCTTGAGCATTGTGATACACAAGCGACGCAAGCTTTCACTTCATGTGGAGGAGGATATCACGTCAGGCGTATTCGTGGATAGCATCTCCGGCTCCTTCGTTGGCTGGCGCCATCAGTTAGGAGTCTCGACGGACCTAACTCGGGATTGAGGCGGCACAAACGCTAAAAGTTCACCAGTAAGAATGCAATGTCTGCTGCAGAAATCGTTTTCTTTTTATTCCGCTTGTGTAAATACATGTGTGAAGCACACGCAGTGGTCAGTGTCCAACTATATCCTGCGTTTAGCAGTTCTCCTTGGCTGGCTTCGTCTGCTGCTGCTGCTGCTGCTGTTGCTGGTTCTGCTTCGATGGAGCAGCGGTCGTGGAAGCAGGAGCTGCAGCAACCGTCGAAGACGCTGGAGCTGGAGCAGCCGTCGTGGCGGCTGGAGCTGGAGCATCGCACTTCACCGAGTCCAACAAGCCGTACACCGATGGGATCGAGCCGATCGAGCAGTCCTCTGGCAACAGACCACGCACGGCCTTCAGCAGACCCAAGCAGTCTTCCGAGCCGCAGATCTTCTTGATCTCGTCGGCCGATGGTGCCTTCATCGACGTGAGGCTGTAGCCCGAGGCGCTGGCACACGATGGGCCACGTGGGTCGGAGGCGAGGCTTCCGAGCTTGGCGATGTCGCAGGTGGCGGCCGAGGCGACGGCGATGGCGGCGGCGAGGACGAAGGCGGTCTTCATGGTTGTAAGGAGAGTTTTCGTACTCGAGGTGGTTGGTTGCGTGTGCGAGTGGCTGAGCAAATTGCAGAGTGAGAGAGCAGCTTGGGCTGTGAGGGCATTCGAGCGAGCAGCTGTGGAGGGAAACATCAAGCGTTGGTCAACGCGGGAATGTTGTCGGTGCCGGAAATGGGCGCTTGCAGAGACAGCGCCATCGCATTAGCAATGTTTGGTGACAAGGGGCAAAGAGCTTTGCACGCGCTGCACTTCAACAAGAGTGAGCCTGTCGTCAGATGCTCAGCTGGGTTGGGTGATGTTGACGTTGCGGTGACATCAGTGACCATAACAAACATGTGTTTGTTGTCAGATGTGGTGCTGACGTTAAAAATTTGATTCCGGCGCACCAGGTTTCTGAATGAATCACGGAGGACATCAGATGACATGCAGTCGTACATGTTGTAGTGCGTGCAAACCAATGCAATCATGGTCAGAGCGCTGATTGATGGTGGATAATTTCAATTGGCACCTGCTGGCCACAACGAAGGGGTTGCACAGGAAATATCCAGTTTCGTTGCTGCAGACCTCGCAAGCACCAGAAACGACACGGTTCTATCGAGCACGTTTGCGTGCTGATTCGTACCGCTAGTAATGGTAATTTAACCTCCTGGTTCGGGGGAACAGCAAGAGCAGGTGCCATTCCTGTGCACGTTCGCTGCCATCACTCACTCAAGGTCAACCGAACAGAATCCAAACGCTGGTGCTCGCTCGAATGCCCTCACAGTCCAAGCTGCTCTCTCACTCTGCAATTTGCTCAGCCACTCGCACACGCAACCAACCACCTCGAGTACGAAAACTCTCCTCACAACCATGAAGACCGCCTTCGTCCTCGCCGCCGCCATCGCCGTCGCCTCGGCCGCCACCTGCGACATCGCCAAGCTCGGAAGCCTCGCCTCCGACCCACGTGGCCCATCGTGTGCCAGCGCCTCGGGCTACAGCCTCACGTCGATGAAGGCACCATCGGCCGACGAGATCAAGAAGATCTGCGGCTCGGAAGACTGCTTGGGTCTGCTGAAGGCCGTGCGTGGTCTGTTGCCAGAGGACTGCTCGATCGGCTCGATCCCATCGGTGTACGGCTTGTTGGACTCGGTGAAGTGCGATGCTCCAGCTCCAGCCGCCACGACGGCTGCTCCAGCTCCAGCGTCTTCGACGGTTGCTGCAGCTCCTGCTTCCACGACCGCTGCTCCATCGAAGCAGAACCAGCAACAGCAGCAGCAGCAGCAGCAGACGAAGCCAGCCAAGGAGAACTGCTAAACGCAGGATATAGTTGGACACTGACCACTGCGTGTGCTTCACACATGTATTTACACAAGCGGAATAAAAAGAAAACGATTTCTGCAGCAGACATTGCATTCTTACTGGTGAACTTTTAGCGTTTGTGCCGCCTCAATCCCGAGTTAGGTCCGTCGAGACTCCTAACTGATGGCGCCAGCCAACGAAGGAGCCGGAGATGCTATCCACGAATACGCCTGACGTGATATCCTCCTCCACATGAAGTGAAAGCTTGCGTCGCTTGTGTATCACAATGCTCAAGCGCGAGACAACGGCACCGTTTGCCTTAGCAGAAGATTGAACGAGTTGCTTCGTGTCAGTCCAGTTCAGGTAGTTAAAGAGTTCACGCCCGACGAAAAAACCCGGTGGCTGGTGGAACTGGAGTGCGATGGTCGGGGAAGGAAGTCATAACGTGCGACCAAAGATATCGCTGACTTGACGGAACTGATCGCATTGAACCGAAGCTGACAAGATTGCAATCGCCAATGACCGACTTTGAGCCAGAATCCAACACTTCGCGATGCATATCCGGGTCCTGATGCTTCAATGTCCATTGTCATCAGATCCTAACGGGGCACTGCTCTGAGAGCAGTGGTTCAACAAGGACCATTGAAGAACAGAAGCGACAACGCGAAGAAGGAACCTTCCACAAAGAACATTTCTGTGTCGCAGATGTGGGCAGCGTCCGAAATGCAATCTCGTGCTTGTGGATCGCAGTCGTGCACCCGTTGGGTCTGAATGCATCGATGCACGGTTGATCACGTCTCCTTTCCCACTCTTGAGTCCAGCCTCAGTGATAGTGATGAGTGCGTGAGCTCTCCATAAAGACGATGCGACTGCTTGGTCAAAATGTGGAGGTGGTCATGCAGCCGGTTCATTATTTCTGAGCAAAAACAACCGCGCCTCCTTTCCAACCTCACCGTCCCTGCGATCACCATTGTCGACCACACGTCATCATCATCATCATCATCATCATCATCATCACGATCATCAACGTTGTCGATCAACTCCACGACGGCACGCAGCTCCTTCATCAAGTGCCGGTTCGGTGACAACCCAACGCTGCAGCTGCGGGTCAGTTGAAACCACCAAAAAAATGCTGAGAACCCACCGACCCACCCATCCCCTCAGTGATACATCCTCCGTCGTAACGCCAATTGACCCGGGCCAGGTCAGCTCATAAGATGGCTTCCGATCCACGGACCGACCCGCGACCGCACCCATTCCAGAAAATATTGGGCACGAGACATGATGGCGGACACCAAGCACGCCACCACAGCCCAGGCGGCGACGGCGCTCAAAGCGGCCGCGATTGACAACAGCAGCAGCACCAGCGCCAGCGTCAACAACAACCACAACGCCAGCAGCAGTCCGGCATCAACCGCGTCGACGATGAGTAAGAGCGTGAACAACAGCAGCAACTGGATCCGTCCGAAGGGCACTCTGGACGACGAGCCCGCGCAACCCATGCTGCGCGCCGTGTCGCCGACCGCCGCTGCGGCGTCGCTCCCGCCCAAGCCCGCGCCAGCAGCGACGACCAAGTACGTGACGCACGTGCCCGGCACAACGCTGAAGGAAGTGATGGAGCGGCTGCAGGCCAACAAGGAGCTCGTGCGGGAGCTCGACCTCACCGAGATGGCAGCCAAGAACCGCAAGCTCCGGGAGAAGGGCGGCGTGCTGGTGGCGCGCGTGCTCGAAATGAACCACACGGTGCGCAAGCTCGTGCTGGCTGACCACGATATTGGCGACGAAGGCGCCATTGCCATGGCCGACATGCTGCGCGTCAACAACACGATCGAGCACTTGGACTTGTATGGGAACAAGATTTCGGATGTGGGCTGCGAGGCCATCGCGCAGGCGCTGTATGGGCACGAGTCGCTGCAGCACCTTGGACTGTGGAGTAACAACATTGGCGACCAGGGCGCCATGGCGCTGGCGTCGGCGCTGCTGTCCAACACGTCTCTCACGTACCTGGGAATGGTGCACAACCACGTTGGTGAGCTGGGTGCGCTGGCGCTGCTGGATGCTGTGCAGAAGAACAAGTCGCTGCAGACGGTCAATCTGGCCACCAACAAGGTGCCACCAAGCGTCAGCGGCAAGCTCAATGTGGCGTTGGCTGTCAACAAGATCAACGCGATGAAGGTAAAGAGGGAAGAAGAAGCCGCGGCCGAGGACCCTGCCGGCAACAGCGTAAGTGATGACAACACCCTAGCGCCTCCACCAGTGCCATTTCAGCGCTGGCCGTCGACGCGTGCGGTGGCTGATGCGATGGCTGAAGCCGAGACTGCTCAAGTCCCGAAGCCTCTACTGCGCTTGTGCCGTTCGCTGTCCCTCAAAGACGATGAGGTGCCGATCTATGACTCAGGTGACGACGATGACTCGTCGGAAGGTGAGGAAGACGAAAACACGACGTCAAAGACAGGGGGCGACAATGACGACGACTGCTGGATTTGAGCGATGACACTGTCGAAGTGACAAGCGGTGCCCAAGCAGCCATCCCCCTCGCCACATCCATTTACTTGTCGTATTTCGTGGAATTCAATGTTGTAGATCTGGTTACCTCATCATGGAATGTGACGCTCACATATTTACAGTACGTTGTTGCTTTACGGTCTAGCGTGCATCGGCTTGGCTGCGTCTCCATCGTCTCGTGCTTGCAGCAATGGAGACTTCTCGTTCCGCTTGACTGTGCTATTGCTGGAGGCAAAGAACACGTAGTGCTGCAGCAAAAAGATCACCCCAAAGCCCAGACTGATGACTCCGAGCGCGAACTTGACTGGGTCCCCAGTGATTGCCGACCAATCGTCTGTCGCAGCAGCGTCCAACACCTGCTGCGCGATTGACAGCACGCTACCAGCAAAATCCAGCAGCACACTCATGATACTCCACCCGACCGTCGAGCGACGCCGGTAATTGAGCAGCACTTGTGGCGTCATTTTCACCAGCGTCGTCACGATCTTCATCCAACTAAGCACGTACAACCAGTTGAGTGTCGTGAAGATTGTTGACTCGTCGTTGCCAGAGATCACCACGGCAAGCCCGAAAGCCACCGCCACGCCAATGACGCCGACACTCCACGCCTTGGTAACTTTGCTGATTCGTTGGTCGCCTGCTGGCAGCGCGAAGCACTGGTATGCCAGCACTAATCCAATGAGCACGGAGTGGATGGACATGATGACGTCGTTGAGCTCAACAGCGTTCTTGTTGCCATTGTCACGCCGCATGTACTGCTCGCGGACACTGACGCTCCAGAAGAATGCACTGTTGAAGATGACGTAGCAGGTATTCCCGAGCATTCGTAGCGCGATCAAATCCAACGACAATCCCTCAACGCTTTGCCGCCGGTAGTTGGTGAGCACTTGCGGGTAGTCGCTGATGCTCCAGCAGCTGAAGTAGAGCCACCCGAAGACGCTGGAGAAGCGATTCCAAGGTGCCGGTACATGGTCATTGGCATCAAATGCAAAGCCGAGAGCAACTGAGACGCCTACGAGCACCAGGGCACCAAAGCAATCGGTCGCATCGACGCCCATCGTGCTTCACCCAGCGATGATCTGAAATTGCCACGCTTGGGAGGCTGCCGCTCCCCCTCTCCAGTGCCGTTCGCGGACCGCCAAGCGGCGTTGTTAGATGATCCAACTTGCCTGAATCCAGCGATACCGGCGTCTGCATCGTCATTGGTGCGCGACCGTTGCCCTCCTGAGCCATTCGGCCAACAGGCTGCCTGGAATCCTGTGACGACTGCACACGTTGTCATCGTTCGAATAAACCACAAGTATATCTATTCAAGGTATTGATTATGAATATAGTTTATTCGAATCATGGCTGGAGCAATGGGCCGTTAATGACGCGGCGGTTGTTGTCCGCGTATAGCACGTAGTGCTGCACGACGAACACGATATCGAACGCGATGCTGACCAAACCGAGTGTGAATTTGACAGGGTCGCCGGTGATGGCGGTCCAGTCGTCTGTGGCTGCACTGTCGAGCATTTGCTGGGTGACGGAGAGCACGCCCCCTGCGAGATCCAGCGTCACCCCCTCGATCGTCCAGCCGATGGTCGACTTGCGTTGGTAGTTGAGCATCACCTGTGGAACGCACATGACGAGCGTCGTGACGATCTTCATCCAGCTCAGCGCGTACAGCCAGTTGAGCGTTGTCCAGTACGAGGAGTCGTCGTTGCCAGTGATGGCCACGATGAGCCCCATGACGGTTGCGACGCCGATGACCCCGACAACCCAAAGCTTGGTGCCCCTGCTGACAACCTGGTCACCGCACGGATACCACCAGCACTGGAAGATGGTGATGATGCTAAGGATCGTTCCGTGGATGGACGAGATCACGTCGTTCAGCTCGACCGCATTCTTGTGACCGTCGTCATGCCGCATGTACTGCGAACGAACGCTGTCGCTGAAGAAGAAGGCACAATTGAAGATCAAGTAGCACGAGCCACCAAGCATGCTGAGAGCCATGTAGTCAAGGGATAACCCCTCGACGCTCTTGCGCGAGTAGTTCAGCAGCACTTGCGGGTAATCGCTCACACTCCAGCAGCAGAAGTAGATCCATCCGAGAATGCTTGATACGCGGTTCCAGGGTGCTGGCACATGGTCATTTGCGTCGAGCGCAAAGCCCAGTACGAGCGAGATGGTCACAATAAGCGCGCTGACAATCACGTCCTGCCGCCCCATGCCGTCGCAGGTTGGTCTGGGTGTGAAGCGCACAGAGTCTGTGTGTGTCACAGACACTTCTGCGGCACAGCCACGCGAGGCACTCGTGGTGCCCCTTCAAACGAAGCAACGAAATCTTTCCATATACCCAAAGATCGCGGGCTGGTTGGCTTCCACGCAGCCAGGGCCTTGCAGCAGCAACTTACAGTGGCCTACGCACGAGCGATCGTCTGACAATGGAAGACATGAACGCAATAATGGAGTTCCCGTCACACACGGAAGTGTACTGATACCAGCACCAGAAGACTTTCCGCGTAAGCGGTATGATTAGGACTTGTTTTCGCAGTTCCAGTGTCTCATTCCACTGATTCCACCAGCCCAAAGCATGGCGAACATGGAGTTAATTGCCCAGCTGCAGCAAAGGTTACCACGGACGCCTCAGACATGATAGTCAACACACAACGACCAAGATTCGAGGAAAAAAATCAGTTGATAAACAAAATCCTGCAAGCAATTTCGACGAAGAACTACTGTCGATGTGGATGATACAGCTTACGCTGCTACCAAGATACGTTTGGCGTGCTCGGCGGAAGCCCGCGGGACAATCCGGGATGGTGCATGTGCTTGTGCTATGGAGAGATCGTGCTTGATGACGGAGACTTCCTGGTGTGCCGAGTATGTTGGTGGGAGGACGCTGGTAGACTCCACCAGTGGCAGCATTTCGCTCGTGCCGCTTGGGTGTACTTCGTGGAGATGGTCGCCATACAAGAACACGTGCTGCACGGTGAACACAAGGTCAAGCAGCACGCTGACAACCCCCAGGCTGAACTTGATCGGATCACCAGCAATGGCTGTCCAGTCGTTCGTCGCAGCACTATCCAGCACCTGCTGAACGATCGAGAAGAATCCACCAAGCATATCGAGCACGACTCCGGCAATGTTCCAGCCAGCCGTCGACTTGCGCGAGTAGTTGAGATAGATCTGCGGCACACACATGAACACTGTGGACAACACCTTTCCCAAACTGAGCAAGTACAACCAGTTCAACGTGTTCACGCTCGAAGCCTCGTTGTTGCCCGTCCACGCCACCATCGCAATAAACAGCACCGACACGCTCGCCACTCCGACGATGTAGCTGCGTGCTGGCGTGCTCAGACTGTCGCTGCCATGTGGGTACCAGAAACACTGACTCAGCAAGACCGACGCCAATACGACGTCGTGCAGCGCATACACAAAGTCGTTGAGCTCGACAGCCGACTTCTGACCAGCGTCGCGGCGCATGTACTGGTCACGGACGCTGGTGCTCCAGTAGAAGGCCGTGTTGTAGACGATGTAGCAGGTGCATCCAACGAAGTTGAGTGCGGCATAATCAACAGCGAGTCCGACAGTGCTCTTGCGCGAGTAGTTGAGGAGGACTTGCGGATAGTCACTGAGGCTCCAGCAGGTGAAGTAGACCCATCCGATGACACTGGAGACGCGGTTCCATGGTGCTGGCACGTGCGCATTGGCGTCGAGCGAGAAGCCGAGCACGAGGGACATCGCCGTAATGAGAGCAGTCCAGATGAGAACTTGCCGTCGATTCATGGTGAAGAGGAATCACTGGGGGTCTACGAGTTGTCTTGGGGTGCAGTCGACAAGTGAAAGACTGCTGTGTGGCTGGGCGGATGAGCCACGATGCGATCGGCTCACGCACTCGCACGGAGCCAAGCGCAGCCCCCGTTACTCTCGCCGACAGCACGGTGGAAAGA
The DNA here is from genome assembly GCA_002286825.1 of Lagenidium giganteum. Classification (NCBI taxonomy): domain Eukaryota; phylum Oomycota; class Peronosporomycetes; order Pythiales; family Pythiaceae; genus Lagenidium; species Lagenidium giganteum. Next base: position 273,485 of record NSDO01002768.1, on the reverse strand, counting down.
TCGCATTATGGCAGGCTCACCGGACAGTGTGTCAGGTTGCCAGCTTTGGTTCGCTTCACGGAGCTCGCATACGCATGGCGCAAGGGATGGTGTGTGCGAGAATCCACGCACGGAGTTCGATAAAAATCTGGAGCGGGTGCTGCAGGCGCTCCAACTCAGCGCAGCGCGCGCATGAATCCGCTTTTCTTCACATGCATGGACTTCGGATCATTTGTGGCAGCATCGGGCATGGCACTTCCATGACACGCAGTCGTTGAAAGGCGTGGTGGTGTTTCGCCTACTTTGCACTTTGCATTGGTGTCGCTCATGCGACGATCTGTCAGCGGGAAAGGATGGAGATACGCATCAGTGAACGCGCATCTCATCATGATGAATGGCATCCCCTTCGAGCTGGCCACGTGGTGATCGAAAGAGATCGTTGGAAGGATCGCTGTTGGTTGCATGGCAGACTGCAACTTGTAGTGCCAACAGCAACCTAGTGTTTACCGCTGGCTGTCGACAAGCGGAAGACGGCGTGGTGAGCACACGACCCGATGGTGCGCATTCTGCAGCCAACATTTGACAGCCAGCCTGCTGGCTCGATGGGATGCGCTGAGCAAAGCGCCACCAACATGCACCCAAGCTCGAACCTCATGCTACATGTCTGAGACCAGCTGACCAGTTTATTAAGCCGTAGTAGGAATCACGCTGCCTGGGTCGGCCAGTGCGCACGGAACGATCTTGGACGGTGCATGAGCCTGTGGTCTGATGACGTCATGTTTGACGACCTGAATCTCGTCCGGGTCCATGACGTGGATGGTAGCATACTTGGCTGGCAACGGGTGGGCAGCCAGCAGGGGCAGTCTCTCGCTCGTCGCAGTTGGATGCACTTCATGAAGATGCTCGCCGTACAAGAACACGTGCTGCACGATGAATACGAGGTCGAGCGCGATACTGACAGTGCCAAGACCGAACTTGATCGGGTCCCCGGAGATCGCAGTCCAGTCGTTCGTCGCAGCACAGTCAAGAACCTGCTGAACGATCGAGAAGAATCCACCAAGCATATCCAACACAATGCCCGAGATATTCCAACCAACTGTCGACTTGCGCGAGTAGTTAAGGTAGATCTGTGGCATGCTCATGACCACGGTCGACATCACCTTTCCCATACTGAGCAAGTACAACCAGTTCAACGTGTTCACGCTCGAAGCCTCGTTGTTGCCCGTCCACGCCACCATCGCAATAAACAGCACCGACACGCTCGCCACTCCGACGATGTAGCTGCGTGCTGGCGTGCTCAGACTGTCGCTGCCATGTGGGTACCAGAAACACTGACTCAGCAAGACCGACGCCAATACGACGTCGTGCAGCGCATACACAAAGTCGTTGAGCTCGACAGCCGACTTCTGACCAGCGTCGCGGCGCATGTACTGGTCACGGACGCTGGTGCTCCAGTAGAAGGCCGTGTTGTAGACGATGTAGCAGGTGCATCCAACGAAGTTGAGTGCGGCATAATCAACAGCGAGTCCGACAGTGCTCTTGCGCGAGTAGTTGAGGAGGACTTGCGGATAGTCACTGAGGCTCCAGCAGGTGAAGTAGACCCATCCGATGACACTGGAGACGCGGTTCCATGGTGCTGGCACGTGCGCATTGGCGTCGAGCGAGAAGCCGAGCACGAGAGAAATCACGAGCACTGCGATGCCACCAACCGCCCAGGCGCGACGCGTGCTGGACGCGCGCATCTGGGCACGAAAGCGCCACTGACTGGCGCCAACGCCGCGATACCGGTCGAGCAGGAAAAGCCGGCGGAGAACGTTAGTGCATCATCCCACTGGGAGAAGCCAAGAAGAAGGAGAATCGAAAGTTAATATTAAAACATATACGGCCACCAAGTTGCGTCCATAATAGCTTGATCGACTCCGCGGGAAGTGCGACGTTGACGTTCTCCTGGAACCGTTGCCAACACCGATGACCCACCGCGTGCGAGTTTACGGAATCAACGCTTACGCCAGCAATGGCAGCTTCTCCTCGCGCTCCATCATCGCGTTGTTGTCGGCGTAGAGAATGTAGTGCTGCGTGACAAACACAATGTCGACGACGATGCTCACAAAACCGAGAGAGAACTTGACTGGATCACCCGTGATCGCGGTCCAGTCGTGCGTAGCTGCACTGTCGAGGATCTGCCGACCGATCGACAGCAACCCACCGACGATGTCGAGCAGCACATTCCAGATGGTCCAGCCGACGGTCGACTTGCGGCGGTAGTTAAGGACGATCTGCGGAATGCACTTGAACAGCGTCGTGATGAGCTTGACGTAGCTCAGCAAGTAGAGCCAGTTAAGCGTGTTGATCACCGACGATTCGTCGTTGCCCGTCACCAGCACGGCAAAGCCAAACAGCGTCGCCAACACCACGGCTCCGGCTGTCCACGAAATGGTGCCCTTGCTGACGGTCTGGCCACCGCGGGGATAGATCCAGCACTGGAAGAGCGAGACACCGACGAGCAACGCCGCGTGCAGCGAGAAGAAGACGTCGTTGACCTCGACAGCATTGCGGTTGCCGCCGTGGCGGCGCATATACTGCTCCTGGACGCTGGACGAGTAGTAGAACGCGCAGTTGAAGATCGAGTAGCACGTGAAGCCTAGGAGGTTGAGCACCGTGTAGTCGAGCGACAGCCCCACGACGCTCTTGCGCTGGTAGTTGAGGAACACCTGCGGATAGAAGCTCACGCTCCAACAGCAGAAGTAGATCCATCCGATGATGCTTGACACGCGGTTCCACGGCTTGGGGATATGCGCGTTGGCGTCGAGGCTGAGGCCGAGCACGAGCCCGACGATGAGGATCATCGCCGAGCCAAGCCACACACGTGCGCGCACTGACAGCTCCATCGTTGATTTGCTGGACCGTTGCCTTGTTGGCGACTGCGAGCACCGCTGAGTTGGATTTCGTCTCCTGTGTTGGTGCGAGCCATGGGCGGCGGCCACGAGACGTTGCAGGGCGAATTCCAATCGTGTCCGCTCGCCGCATTTGACATTTCATTACAGAGTCACTGTTTGCACGCGTCACACGGGACGCTTTCGGGATGTGAGGTTGAAGAACCCGAGAAGGTGCGACCAATGAGCGGCCTCCCCGATGATGCATCATCACCGGCGACGACGTTCCGCATTGTGAGTGGTCGACATGCATTGGCCCACGCGTGCCGATGATGTCACTTCCCCCCTTGAAAATGCTGCGTTAGCCCTTGGGAAGTGGCACGCAAACACCGTCATGTCGGTCATGCATTGCGCCATGCAAGGTGCTGGGCGAGATCACGGAGAAGAAGCGCTGCAGCGAACATGGCCTGTTGGTTGCGAGATGAGCGAAATGACGTGGGGGATTGATCGCGAGGACTGCCAGCGCTTGCCCACGACTGTATCCGATGCAGCTTCTGGTGCCATGCGACACCTCCTTGCCAACCTGTGATTCTGCTGAGCCTGCTGTCCCTGGATGTGGTGATTCGCGCGATGACGATAAAAGAATGGGGCTGCTTCATGATCTGCAGGTCGAGCCACCAACCGACTGTGATCCTGCTGTGTGGGGAGCGGAACCTGTGTTCATGTTGCTTGGAGAATCGTCGACGCCCTCACAAACATTGGCGACAAAATTTGGGAAAAGGCTTCGTTGAATTTTTATGTTCTGTACGTATGTGCCACCAACTGTCGCCCGCTTTTGTGTGTCCGCACGACGACGGCGCCCATGCGTGCATTTGCCATCGAGCGCAGCCACTCGCGCCGTGTGTCAGTCGTGGACGCCTCGTGAAGCGCCACTGGATTCTTGCGCGGCGCGTTCTCCATTCTCTCGGCTCCATTCCGGCTCAGCGCATTTTATTGTTGGGTGCAGATCCGACCATTCACTGAACGCAACGCTTTGCCTCCGCCAGCCGCACGTTCCGAACTTCCGACGCTCCCACGACCACCATCGGCAGATCAGCAGTTGTCACCCGGCACTGAACGATGCGACCACAAAGAACGCTGGTGCCGCTGCTGCTGGGCACGACGAGGGCGTGGACCTTGGCGACGGCGACAGAGGTGGCGTGCTCGCTGTCCGAGAAGCACGTTTACGATATCGCAGTGGCCTGCGGCGCTCCGTCAATTAACGATCAAGACGCGAATGGATCGCAGAATCCACGACAGAGCTGCGCGATGGCGCTCCAGGCGGTCTTGGCAGCATCGAGTGATGAATGCGCTTGGACTCCAGTTGTACGTGCATGGGTGCAGACCACTCAGCAGCAGTGGCAAGATGATGTCTACTTGAACGAGGAGCGACGAGTCTTACAGGAACGACCCGAGCCTGCTCCTGGGCCTGCGCCTGGGCCTGCGCCAGGACCAGGACCCGCACCGCCCACCACGAAGCCACCGACACCACCACCGACACCGCCACCACCACCGACACCGCCACCGACGACGCAAGCACCAGCACCACCGACCACAGCACCACCGACGACATCACCGCCTACGACATCACCGCCTACGACATCACCTCCTACATCAGCTCCACCCTTTTCACCTCCTCCAACGACAGCACCACCTACAACCAGACCACCTCCAACCGCGGCTCCACCGACCGCAGCTCCGCCGACAACTTCTCCACCGACAACTCCGCCGACAACTTCTCCGCCGACAACTCCGCCGACAACAGCTCCCCCTACGACAGCACCCCCACCGACCAGGCCACCCCCAACGACAGCTCCACCAACGACAGCACCCCCACCGACCAGGCCACCCCCAACGACAGCTCCACCAACGACAGCACCACCTACGACAGCACCACCAGCAACGGATTCACCCACGATTGCTCCACCAACCACTTGGCCTCCATCGATAACTGCTCCACCAACTACGGCTCCACCAGCAGCACCACCGACCACTGCTCCACCGCCAACGAGACCCCTTCGGACCACGGCTCCACCGGCAACGGAGCTACCGGCCACGCTGCCACCAACGAAAGCGCCACCAGTCACGGCGCCACCGCTAGCGACAACCGCGATACCACCAACCACTACGCAACCGGCGGCGGTCACTCGAAGCGAGACGCCTGAAGCGACTAGCGGCAGTCCTTTGAAGACAGCTGCCAGTGGGCTGCCGACGCAACGACCGATTGCTACTGCTGCACCAGCGCCCCAGAAGACTAACGCGTCAATCAGTTCCTCACCACCTGAAGATTCTAACAACAAGTCTCAGTCGTCGTCCACGAAGACGTCCGTGACCATTGCCGCCATCGTGATTTTTGTTGTGTGCGTCATCGCGTCTGGAGCTGTGGTGCTGTTCAATCGCCGACGCGAAGAAAAGAGTGCCGAGTTGGACGAAGACATTGACATCATCACACCGAAGAACAACGACACGTGCACCACTGGCTACAGCGCACCGATCGACAATGTTGCTACATTGACCGAACTAGCAGCACACTCCAACAACGATGCTCCGTTGCCGTCGTGGGAAGTGAATGCGCTTGAAGCTCTAGCGAGCGACAAAGAGGTGCGGGAGTCTCGGATAAGCCCCTCAGACCTTCGGTTTGACACCGTTGTAAGGGTTGGCGCGTTCGAGATGTGGAAGTCTTACTACAATAATACGACCGTCGTGTTTGCCAAGACGTTGCTCCAGCAAAATCGACATGTCGAGCACGAAGTGGCGCTGTTTGTGGAAGAGATCAAGTTGTCGCTGACGTTGAGTCACCCCAACATTGTCTACTTCCTCGGTGTGTCGTGGTCGTCGCTTGACGACTTGTGCTTGGTGATGGAGCACCAGATGAACGGTGATTTGCAGTCAGTGTTGCACAGCAATGGTGAGCAAATGGCATGGGCCCAGCACAAACTGCCGATGGCTCTCGGCGTCGCTCGAGCGCTAATGTACTTGCACGGTCGACCACAACAGATCCTACATCGCGACATCCGGGCCAAGAATGTGATGCTTTCGAAGACATTCGTCCCAAAGCTGGGCGAGTTTGGCGTTAGTCGACACAAGGTGGACGAGACGTTGAGTGGCGGCACTGGGTCCGAGTTTTGGGCTGCTCCAGAAGTGCTGCACGGTACGCGGTATTCGGACAAAGCTGACGTGTATTCGTTTGGAGTGTTGATGAACGAGCTCGACACTTGCCACATGCCATACCAAAACTACCGAGCAACGATGCAGCCGCTCCAGATCATTCGCGGGATTCTGGATAATTCCGTGGAGCTAACGTTCTCCGACAAGTGTCCGTCGCGTGTTGTTGCTATGGCACGCGCGTGTCTCTCACCTGATCCACAAGAACGCCCTCGCGCACACCAGGTCGTGAACCAGTTGGAGCAGCTGATGTGGGCTGCTCAAGGCAGATGAAAGTGATGTGTTCATGTTTTGCGTTGGTCGTATCGTACACTGTCGTCCTAGCAGATACTTTCATTATACAATACAAATCTTGAGATAAGTTCAGTTGCACTCGGATGCGTTTGTTTCGTGAGTTCCGGAAGGATGAAGGTTAATCAATCAATCAACGAAGTCGCTTCGTTGATTGATTGATTAAGGCCAACCGGCGCACAATGTGAACTCCAACAGAATGAAAATGTATCGACTCTTCTCGTTCTATCAGCTCAGTTCATGAATGCATTTGTCGTTGGCGGTAATGTAGTCTCTACTTGGTCAGTTTAATGTTCCCCACTGTCGCAATGGTCTTGCTCGAACACTTGCCTGCTGTGGCATTGGTCACCTTGATCGCTGGCAAAGCCGAACTGCCGCACGTGGAGTCCGAATAGTAGCTCACCGTGACGCTCGCGCCTGAAGCCTGATCAGCCTTCACGTACATACCGCCTGTGCCACGGCAGAAACCATCGACCACCGCAACCGTGCCAGAGGTGAAGTTGCCGCACTTGTCGTCGGCATACGTGTTGATCAACACGTACGGCTTGGTACCGAAAGTCGTGGTCACGACCTTGTTGAAGTCGTCGGTGCATGCCGATGACTTTTGGTTGGCACAGGACGCGACGGAGCACCGCGAGTTGGTCGACGGCGTGATGAGCATGACGCCTGGCACGCCGTAGCACGTGTTCTCGCCAAAGCGACTGGTGATGGTGAACTTGGCCGTCATCGTGGTTAGCGACGTGGCAGCAGGACCTGGTGTTGGTGCGTTCGTCCTGAGGGCCGGTGTTGGCACTGGTGCTGGTTTGGGCGCTGGTGTGACGGTACCCTTGCCTGGCTTCTGGTTGACGACGCTGACGGTCCAGCCATCTTTGCATCGACCGTTGTTGTCGCTCGTGACCAAGGTGGATTGCGCGACCTTGGCGCACTTGCTGTCGCTGTACATGCCGGCCGTCACCGTCTTGTCGCCGTTCACGACGGCCTTGAAGAACTGGCCGTTCATGCCGTGGCACTGACCGTCCAACGGCACCACCACGCCACCGGCCAAGACGCGGCAGTAGTCGTCGGTGTACTGCAGCGCCTGTACGAACGGTTTGGTTGCGGTGACGGAGCTGACAGTCTTGTCCAAGTCGTCCGTGCAGGCCGTGGTCTGGCGTCCGGAGCACGCTGCATTCTTGCATGCTCCCGGCGCACCGACCTTGACGGCATACATGTTGAGGGTCTTGCACTTGTCATCGGTGAAGGAGCCGACGAGGCCGAGACTGGGCTTGGCAGACGGCTTGCCGGCCGCGAGGTTCTTCACTGACTGAATCTTGTTGTTCTCGCATCGGTCGACGTTGTCGCTTGTGACAGACACGAGGTCTTCCGTGGGCTTCGAGCACTTGGCGTCCTGGAAGGATCCGACCGTCACAGTCTTGTCGGCGTTCAACACTGCTTGTCTGTAGTTGCCACTGAACTGTCGGCAAATGCCATCAACGGGCAACACCACGGTAGCGTACGGTGTGCCTGCGCAGGAGTTAGTATTGAACACCTTGGTGTGGACGCACGGCGTGAAGGCACAGGCAAGGGACACAGCCTGCTGCGGGTCGTCCACGCACTGCGTGCTGGCTCCACCACTGCACGTTGCGTTGACGCAACCAACCATTCCACCTGGGATCGGTGCCGAAACCATCAGAGCTTGCTGGGTCGCGCACTTGTCGTCGGCGAAATAGCTGCTGACGCTGTAGGATGGAGGTGGTGCCCTGCCGATAACGACACCGAGTGCAGACACAACGACGTTGCCAACACACTTGCCACTGTTGTCACTGGTAACAAGCCGAGTCATGACTGGGTTCCTGCTGCACTTGCTGTCGGCATACGTCGAGACCGTGACCGTGTAATCGGCATTCGCCGACGCTTTCAGGCCCTGGTCACCCACTTGCTGGCACACTCCATCGAGGGCGATAGCGTATCCTCTGGCTGCCACCAAGCACTTCTCATCTTGGAACTCCACCATGGTCATGTACTGCGAGTTACTGAATGTCTCGATCATGGACAGGTCGTATTCATTGGAGCAACTTGTCATCGTCTGTGACTGGCATGTTGGGACTTTGCATGAACTCGCTGTACGCGACGTACTTGCCCCACAAGGGGAGCACGCACTTGCTGACACCGCGCTGAACGATAACATGTGTGGCGAGGAGCACCCGGCATCGCGGTACAGACGGGTGATGTTGTAGCTCACCTTTTCTGGTTGCTTTGGGGCTGGCGTTGCCGTATTGGCCGACGCGGTTGCTGATGCAGTGGCCTCCTTCAGCGCTGCAGCCACTAGCAAAGCGTTGACTACGATATGGGTGACTAATTTCATGGCTGCGCTTGAGACGGTCGAAATGAAGTGCGCCGACTGGGCGGTTGGTGCTGCTGGTGTAGGTCTCTTTGCGCGTTGTTGTCTTGTGCTGGTCTCGTTGAGATTTCAAGTGCGGTCGCTCGACCGTCTCGCACTCGTGTTGGCTGGCGCGGTCCATAGCTCGGGTTCGCTGGTGCTCCAGTGCGTCTTCTCGTCTGTTCGGATTTGGATGCATGTGGTGGGAATAGGACGTCCAGCCGGAGGGAAGCATATCTTGTCGCGGCGAACGGAAATACCCTTCTCCTACCTCGATCGCACTGGTGGTGGGTGCACTTCAGCAGAGATCTTTGTGGGACCGATGCTTCGGAAGTAAATGATTCGGTTTCACGTCCCAGAATCTCATCACAAACGGCGTCCCGACCGAAGAGCAAACTGCGATGAAGCAAGACCAACCTCAAGGAGATCCTGAATCAGCAAAAGAAAGAGCAAATGCATATTTCCGTTCATCGCGACAAGATGTGCCTTCCTCCGGCTGGGTGTCCTATTTCCAACACGCGCATCCGATCCGGACGGACGAGAAGACGCACTGGAGGACAAGCGAACCCGCACCAACCAACACGAATGAGAGACGGTCGGGCGACCGCACTTGCAATCTCAACCAGACTAGTACATGCAAACCACACGCAAGGGTAGCGATACCAACAGCACCAACCGCTTCATCGTTGACCGCTCCAGCTCAACGATGCAATTATTTGCTGTCCCAGCAACAGCGATCGTGTAATACACAATTGTTAGTGTAAAACACGCGTTTTATAGGTGTGTGTGTGTCGACAGGTGAACGGTGATCAAGATGACTTTAAGGAGAACGCCAGGCTTTTCTCGGAGCATAGGGACTTGATCGTGGCCTTGACCCACCGAACACCACGATCAACATATTCGGGTGGGATCACGGTCAGCATGTTGATCACACCTGGTCTCATTACCAATCTCAGTGGTGGAGAGTCGACACTTCACCATCTTCCGCCTGATCGTTATGGTTACGGCGTAGGCTACGGTAGGAACGGCGGCTGGTGACAGCCAGCGCCTGCATAATGGAGTAATTCAGTTCGTGTTTTGACTACAAGTTCTCAAGTGAGCGAAGACCCCGAAGGCCTGTGTCATCCGACCGGGATATTCGAACAAGGGATCAAAGACATCGCAAGCGCCAATCAAGACACCAGGAAAGTCCACCGTCGGACTTGTTGGATACTGCACGGACGACAAGTGCAAGCGCGTCAACATCTACGGCCTAGCCGTCAGTCCGTCCGGCTCATGCAGCAGCACGACGTGTTCGGGACGACAGACTGTGAYTTGCACAGACCACACTCAAACGACCGTCAGCACTGTTTGCGTCACCATACAAGTGCTACAGTACGYCATGGGGGACTGCTGCACGTTGGTCGGAGAGTTCTGGATTCCTCTGGACGGGCAATGCCATACGATGACGGATATGCTCTGCAACGCCGTGGTGAACGGCGACAAGACAGCGACAGCCGGCATGTACAGCGACGGCAAATGCTCTAAGGAGCCAAAGACGTTACTAATCACGAGCGACAATGCAGGTCAATGCTACAACGCGATGAGAGTGAGCGTGGTCAACCAGAAGCTTGGTAAGGAACCTGCCACACAAACCCACCAGACAACGCCTCCGCTGGCGGCGACTTCCGGTGATGGTGGCCACCGCGGATACGATCCCAGGGGCGTGTGCAAGAACTTCACGTGCTTAGGAAGCGCTATGACGCAATGCACCCAGAATCCGACCAAGGCAGTAGCAATTACAACCCGCGGCTTGAAGAAGTATGTCATCGCGCAAACGTACGCGGGCAGCCAGTGCTCGGACACGTCAATGACGTCCGCAACGGTGGTTCCGGTGGACGGTGCGTGTCACGCGAGGGATGAACAGTATGTTATGGCGACGGTGAACGCCGACAAGACGGAGGCTACAGTGATAGCAAGTGTCGTACAGGTTGTGCACCAATAGCGCCATTCACGAGTGACCACGCCGGTGGTTGCATGGATTGCACTGTTATGACGGCGGTCGGTGTCACCTTTGGCAAATACACCGGCAAACGGGGGTGATGACGGCGCAGAACGCGGCCTGCGGGTGAACCACCACCACACAAGACGGAGGCGCCAGCCCTGCTGAATCCACCATTTTCGATCATGAGTCTGTACGCTGAGCCACACGCTCCGGATCGCCTTGAATTATGCTCATTTCGTCGTCAACCTCATGCAACAATGACTTCAGCGAAGCTACGGCCACGGCATTTGGCCAAGTCACACGTGGTGATGGCAACCATGGGAGACGACAAGTGCAGCGAGTTCGTCGCTGACATCGCCGTGGTTCTCGGCCGTCAGCTGGCTCTCGGCAGTCAGCGCCGTGGTACAGGCAGCATCTTCGTCAAAGCCGAGCAGGCCGCAGACATGAGCGTGACGGTGACGTATTTTGCGGACGCCAAGTGCACGAAATATGCTGGGCCATCGATGAAGTTGACTGATCCATTCGCGTGCCTCCGGCCAATGATCCGCATTTCAGCGAATCATGTGATGCCACTATATGCCAGGTGTCGCAGACTTTACTCGCAAAATCTTCCAGAAGACTCGTTGGTTGCAGTCCTGATGTTGTCGCATACTCAACCATGCTTGGTCAACTTGAGACATGGCAGAACCGCGCTGGAACCACGTTGGTGTGTTCACCGGTCACGTCGACACTTCATTACCCTGCTAACAAGCTTCTCACCTTGACTGTTGGATCTCGTAGTGTGAAGCCAAAACACGTCGGTACGGCTGGTTCTGGCGTATTCTCACATCGAGCAAGTTGTAAACCACGTCGAGCATACCTGGAACCACTCGAAACCAATCTGGGACCATCTCGATCTGCTCAACACATTGGTTGTTAACTGAACCGTGGATCGAATTGAAGAAGCATTTCGACCCGCTGTAGGTAAATTATGGTCTTTTAACATTCTTGTTGAAGCTCAGCACAAACCGCAACCACGTTGAATCTATCGGAAACCTCATCCAATTCATTTCTTCATCTGGCACACAGCTACTCGTTCTCTCCATGCTCCCACGTGGTTCCGCATGGTCCCGACGCCAGAGCAGCATGGGGAAAATCTTTTCTGTTCTTGGACTATGCTGTGATGACACGAGAACCATTGTCATTCGGACAATTGACTTTTGTTGGTGTCGTCTCCACATTTTCCCAATCACTTTACCACACGTATCTTCCAGATGACGCCGCAACCGATCCAGAGTTCAAGGCTATGTCCAAGTCTGCACAAGTTGCAGCAAGAAGAGTACCGCAAGATGGCTCAAGGAGGCGTATGAAGTCTAATTATGACAAGAATAGTCGTACGCAAGCATTTTCTGTTGGTTCCGAGATTTTAATGTGAAGCTGAACGCAACCTATGGTACGATGGTACAGGAAAGCACACCGCGGATATTCGTCGTCAACAGCAAGTTTCCAGTCTCTGCATTCTGCAAGAAGATGGACAATTCGTACTTTACGCAACCAATGTCTGCAAGTACGGCAACGTCGTTGCAGTGGTTGCTGCGGCAGTCCGCAGCGCTCGAGCGTCGCGTGGCCTCGGCGTACTGCTTGGCTGCAAGGTGTACTGCTAGACTGCGTGGTTGATCTCGTCGATCCAGCTCTGCTGCTCGCTGTGGGTGGGCACATCACACGTCTGTCGCGGTCAGGTATGTGCAATTGGTCAGGGATCCACCCCGTGATCATGATTCAGACCTGACCGCAATTGACCGTGCGAATGATCTTCCGTCCGAGCACTGGCTGCCCGCGTACTCTTGGGCGATGACATACTTCTTCAAGTTGCTGGTTGCTATTGCTATTGCCTTGGTCGGATTCTGGGTGCATTGCGTCATAGCGCTTCCTAAGCACGTGAAGTTCTTGCACACGCCCCTGGGATCGTATTCGCGGTGCCCCCCTTAACCACCGGTGGCATTGCGCACTTGTCGTCGAAGTCGTTGCTCATGACGGCTGAAGTCGCCGCCAGCGGAGGCGTTGACTGGTGGGTTTGTGTGGCAGGTTCCTTACCAAGCTTCTGGTTGACCACGCTCACTCTCATCGCGTTGTAGCATTGACCTGCATTGTCGCTCGTGATTAGTAATGTAGCAATCGAAGCAAAATCAAGAGTGAATTACAGGTAAGTGATCTCATGCATGTCTATCTACTGCTATGCTACTGACCAATCGTCTGATGGATGGTTGCG
>NSDO01002768.1:234326-255922 GCA_002286825.1 Lagenidium giganteum | reverse complement strand
GAGGATATGTGTCGTGACGTGTCGTTGATGGCTGGTTTGTAAGATGCCTGTTCATTTTATACAGCATGTCGCTAACTGTATCTACGTGTATTACAAGTAACGTCTTTGGCTCCTTAGAGCATTTGCCGTCGCTGTACATGCCGGCTGTCGCTGTCTTGTCGCCGTTCACCACGGCGTTGCAGAGCATATCCGTCATCGTATGGCATTGCCCGTCCAGAGGAATCCAGAACTCTCCGACCAACGTGCAGCAGTCCCCCATGRCGTACTGTAGCACTTGTATGGTGACGCAAACAGTGCTGACGGTCGTTTGAGTGTGGTCTGTGCAARTCACAGTCTGTCGTCCCGAACACGTCGTGCTGCTGCATGAGCCGGACGGACTGACGGCTAGGCCGTAGATGTTGACGCGCTTGCACTTGTCGTCCGTGCAGTATCCAACAAGTCCGACGGTGGACTTTCCTGGTGTCTTGATTGGCGCTTGCGATGTCTTTGATCCCTTGTTCGAATATCCCGGTCGGATGACACAGGCCTTCGGGGTCTTCGCTCACTTGAGAACTTGTAGTCAAAACACGAACTGAATTACTCCATTATGCAGGCGCTGGCTGTCACCAGCCGCCGTTCCTACCGTAGCCTACGCCGTAACCATAACGTACCCCCGCGGTCTCGTCAACACTGGCCGCCGTGACTCTGAAGGGCTCTCGTCTCCTCGATGTGCCGCTCCTGACCTCGTGCCTAACTGGCCACATCAAGGCATTCGCAGACACTTCCACGTCATCATTTAGTGTATAGATTAGTTTAGTCGGCTACGTAACATACGTTACCTTCGGGTGCACGTAATAGACCCCAACAACAACAACAACCATAACGTACCTCAGGTCAATGTCTCTTGCTCTAAGTATGTGCCAGGCCAATACACACTTCAAATCAACTTGACCCAACCGATTGTGGCGATTCATCAGGCACCGCGCACATACATCCCCCAGACCGGCCTGACAGGGCAGAACTTTTTGACCAACATATGCACGCCAAGCATACGCTTTCCGAGTCAGGCGGACCCAGCCAAGCAGTGTCCATTCGTGCTACACTGTTGCCGATCACGTGAACTGGAAAGCACCAGACGCAGGCACGCGGGCGGATCATCCCTTTCTCAAGACGAGGTATTGCACTGCATCATGTGGCCGTCAATGCATTGATTTGCGTTGCCACTGGAGAGGATTAGCGCACCATCAGACAGAGTCGCGCACTTGGCGTCCTTGTATGTGCCCATCGGCACGGTCTTGTCGGCATTGTGGACCCTTTTCATGTAGACGCCCACGAATGGTCGACATGTGCCGTCAACCGGCAATACCATCGTCCCGAAAGGTGCACTATCGCACCCGTCGACCACGAACATCTGCATTTGCATGCACGGTTTCGAGCCGCACGCATTGGACAGAACCTTCTTGGCATCTTGCGTGCACTGAGTGGTTGTTCGGTTGCTGCAGGCGGCGTTCTTGTCTCGTAGTGCCAGGAAGGTCAATTGGTGCAGGTGTTGAGAAGGATAACACCACCGCCATTGCTGCCTGTGATGTACACTTGTCGTCGGCGAAGTAGCTGGTGACCGTGTACGTCGGAGGGGCAGATGCTCGATTATACTAGTGTGCGAGTATGTTAAATATGCGCACGGAAACGCACTCCTCGGTGATGCATTCCTACTTGGTAAGACTAACGTTGCCGACCGACATCATCACATTACCCGAGCACTTGCCCAACGTATCCTTAGTCACCTTGATGACTGGTCTCACAGACTGAGTGCACTTGGAGTCTGAAAAGTAGCCCACAGACACGCTCATGTCCGAAGCCTGCTGAGCCTTCATGAACATCCCGCCAACACCTCGGCACTGACCGTCCATAGCCACCACCGCGCCAGAAGTAAAGTTGCTGCACTTGCTGTCGGCGTAAGTCGCTGCCAATACGAACGGCTTGGTGCCAAAGGTAATGGTTGCTGCCTTGCTCAGGTCGTCTGTGCACGCCATCGTCATTTGGTTGACGCAAGTCGCCACTTGGCACTGGTTGCTCGTCGCAGGCGTCACCAACATTATGCCTGGTGCTCCGGAGCACTTGGCGTCGGTGAACGTACTCATGATCGCAAAGGTTGGTCGTGACGAAGCCGCTGTCGTTGGAACTGGCACGTTTGTCTTAAGCGCAGGAGCAGGTTTTGGCAGCGGTGTGACCGGCCCCTTACCCAGCTTCTGGTTGACCACATTCACTGTCATGCCGTTGTGGCATTGACCAGCGTTGTCGCTCGTGATGAGCGACGTCTGCGGGTCCTTGGTGCACTTGGTGTCGCTGTACATACCACCGGTCACCGTCTTGTCACCGTTTACCACGGCCTTGAAGAACATGTTTTCCATGGCGTGGCACTGACCATCCAGAGGAACCAGGATGCCACCGGCAAGCGTGCGGCAGTCGTCCTCGGTATACTGTAGCACCTGCACAAATGGACTGGAGGCATATACCATGTTCATGGTCTTCTGCAAGTCGTCCGTGCATGTCATGGTCTGTCGTCCAGAGCACGTCGAGTTCTTACATGAGCCTGCTCGGCCGACCGCCACGGAATACGCGCTGAGATTCTTGCACTTGTCGTCTGTGTAATACCCAGCAAGTCCGACCGTCGGCTGAGGTGGAAGAGAGCCCTTGCCGAGATTCACGTTCTGTACCGACAGGATCTTGTTTTTCTGGCAACGGTTCACGTTGTCACTTGTCACGGACAGCAGCTCGCCCAAGCCGACCGAGCATTTGCCGTCCTTGTACGATCCGATCGATACGGTCTTGTCCGCGTTCAACACTGCCTTCATACTTTCGCCGTCAACCGAACGACACGTGTTGTCAACAGGCAACATCATTGTCGCGTACGGTACACCGCTGCACGAGTCGTCGTCGAATAGCTGCGCTTGCACGCACGGTTTGTTGCTGCATGCTTGGGTCAGGACCTTCTTTGGATCCTGCGTGCACTGCGTCGTCGTGCGCTCAGTACACGTGCTGTTGCTGCAAGCGGAGATTTTGCCTGGAGCTGGTGGAACTATCTTCATTGCCGGTTGCGAGCCGCACTTGTCATCCGCAAAATATTTGCTAACTGTGAACGCCGCTGGCGGAGCCTTACCTAGCTGGATGTTCTGTACTGACAAAATCTTGTTCTCCTCGCAGCTGTTGACATTGTCGCTGGCGACAAGCATCACGTCGCCAAAGTCGACCGAGCACTTGTCGTCTTTGTATGACCCAATCGACACGGTCTTGTCCGCGTTCAACACTGCCTTCATACTTTCGCCGTTGACCGATCGACACGTGTTGTCGACAGGCAACATCATTATCGCGAATGGCTCACCGCTGCACGAGTCGTCGTCAAATAGCTGCGCCTGCACGCACGGTTTGTTGCCGCACGCTTGGGCCAGAACCTTCTTTGGATCCTGTGCGCACTGCGTCATTGTGCGCTTGGTGCACGTTGAATTTTGGGTGCACGCGACGGCATCACCAGGATTAGGAGGTGCCACCATCATGGCGGGCTGTGTCGCGCATTTGTCGTCCGCAAAGTAGCTGCTGACTGTGTACGTTGAAGGTGCTGCCTTACCTGGCGTGATGTTAACCGCTGACAGTGTCACCTTCCCTCCCATGCACTTGCCGTTGTTGTCGCTGGACACGACCATGCTCATCATCGGCTTGCTACTGCACTTAGTGTCGGAAAACATTGCCAGCGTCACGGTCTTGTCAGCGTTCACCGATGCCTTGACGCTCTGCTTTTCCGCAGCGTGACAGACGCCGTCGGCAGGGTAGGCCGATCCACTGGACACTGTTGAGCACTTGTTATCCTCGTACGAGATCATTGTCACGTAAGGATCTTTCCCAAACTTCGCTGACAGGGCACTTTTATAATCGCTGGCACAGCTCATCGTGGTCTGCACCGTGCAGTCAAGCACTTGGCATTGGCTGGTCGGACCGGTGGTGAACGTCAACGCGCTGAGCGACGAGCACTTGTCGTCGCCATACATGCCGATGACGGTGTAGCCCATTTTCTCGGGTGGTCTAGGGACTGGCGCCGTTGTCTTTGCCGGCGCAGGCGTGGTGGCTGCGCTGGCTTCCTTCAGGGCTGCAACCACCAACATGGCGCTGAGCACGGTATTCGTGACCGGTTTCATGATTCAACTGAGTACGGTGGGCAGCGGAGCTGCTGTTGCTGGTTGGCTGCTTGTGCTTTGTTGGCTGAAAGTCCAATTGAGATCGCCCGATGATCTCCAGGCCACGTCGGCACCCCCTGCATGCTTGGATTTGCTGCTGTCGCTGGTGCGTCTTCTTGTCTTGGCGGACCAGGTTGCCTATAGATTCAACCACAATCTCTAAAGCACCTTATGACGTGTGTAGCCGCGGAAGGTCGATTGTTTGGCTCTTCATGGTTCCAGCTTGGCGACAAGAACCATTTGTGACTGCATTAAGCAGAATACAGGGATATTTCCGTCGACCAGCATCATCATCGTCACAAAGACCCACAGAATGAAGATACAAATAGAGGGAAACAGAGATCGATGGCGTCGCGGTCTACTGGCTATTTCATTGGCAACAGAAATCGTGAAGGTGAATCGAACTTGCTGCTGCGACTTGTGTGCACGCGGAGAAGTGGCTCATGGTCGAGAAGCAGGAAACATGATTTAGTCCCAGCGTAAGCGAGGATCTGATTGTGATCTGATAGACCAAGGACTACGAGTGGGGGGGGGGGTGACCGATGTTGTTATCTAGTGTGAGCTTCCCTGGCTCAGTGCTACTTGGGTGAAGGACCGATGCCGAGGACAAGGTTCGTTACGGTCATTATCCATCCGTGGTCGCACAGCCCTGCGTTTGTGCTTGCCACCAGCCGTTCCTGGGCATCCTTGGTGCACTTGTTGTTGCTGAACGTCGCCGCACTGACTGTCTTGTCTGCGTCTAGAGTGGCCTTGTAGTACTGTCCGTCCATTGCGTGACACTGATTGTCGAGCGGCACAAGAACTCCGCCCGCCATTGTCTGGCACGCGTCATCTCGGAATCGAAGTGCCTGCAAGTACGGCTTGGAGCCACATGCCTTCGCTACGGCTTGCGCGAGATCTTCAGTGCAGCTCATGGTCTGACGACCCGAGCACGGAGTGTTTTGGCACTGGTCTTTCGGCACAACAGTCACAGCGTAGCTGCTCGGAGTCTTACAGCTGTCGTCGCTGTAGTATCCCACTAGCTCGTAGTTAGGTTTCACAGCCGCGTAACTGCCTTTACCCAACTGGAGGTTCCCGATGGTCATCACCGACCCGCTCTGGCACTTGCCCACGTTGTTACTTGTGAGCGCTATCACCTGCGCATCTTTCGAGCACGCAGAGTCGCTGAACGTGGTGAGCGTCACCGTCTTGTCGTTGTTCACAGTTGCGATCGTGTACTTGTTATCGATGCTGTAGCACTTCCCGTCTACAGGCACGACGCTGCCGCCCTTCAAGCTGATGCATGAGCTGTCTGAGAACTGCAAGGCCTGAACATACGGCTTCAGCTGACCTTGCGACGAAGTGATGATTTTGAACAGATCCTGCGTGCATTGCTTGGTAACTCGACCGTTGCAGCTACTTCTCTGGCAGGATGCTCCTGTACCAATGAGAGTAAAGGTCATCGCTGGCTGCGATGTGCAGCGATCGTCTGCAAACGTGCTACCGACTGCGTATGCCGGTGGTATTGATTTGCCCAGCTGAATGTTGACGGCAGACAACGTCATTTTCCCGGTACATTGGTCAATGTTGTCGCTCGAAAGCTGCAAGTTCATGTTCGATATTGAGCATGTGGCGTCCTTGTAAATCATGAGCGACACGGTTTTGTCGCTGTTGATGGAGACTTTCCCGAACCGATCATCACCCACAGGATGACACAGGCCATCAACGAGGAAGGCTGACCCTCCTACTGCTGTGGTGCACTGATCGTCGACGTACATGACCATCACCGCGTACGGTTTGGAACCAAATGCTTTAGCGAGGGCGCCCCGGTATTCCGTCGCGCACGTGACCGCCATTCGATTGGTACAAACGATAGATGGCTGGCACGATGCTTGAGGCGTCGCTCTGAACGATAGCACGTACGGCACAGAGCATGTTGAGTCAGCGTACGCACCAACGATACTGTAGCCCATCTTTGGTGGTGGAGTCGGCATGGGCGTCTTGGTAGTTGGTGTGGTTATTGCTTGAGCTGCCGTCGTTGCTGCTTTCGTGCACTGGCCCGACGTCGCCAATACAAGCACCGCACAGACAATTAGATCGGCCAGAAGCTTCATCCGGGTTAGAGGGCTTACTGTCAGCTCTACGGCGCTGTTGCACGTTCTGATGTGAGCGGATCGCTGCTGCAGTCGCTGCAGGTGCATGCGTGAGTGTTGACCGCCCAGATCCGGTTTTAAATAAGCCTCAACCTTACCGGCCGAGACTGGTTATAAGAACTCGAGTCCGAGTGCAGCATAGACCGCCTGATGAACGCGATGTGAGACCTTGCTGCTGAGCACTCTCAACTGGATCTGCTTCACCTTCGCTTCATGCTCTCAGGCATCCTCGGACCTCTCGTTTGCTAACGCAAGTGCATGACAGACCCTTCGAGACCCAAAAATTCGGATAAATAGTGCGCAAACTAGCTGTGGTTAACCAGAGCTTCAGAGGGATTGACCGGAAGGGGAAGCACTGGTTGCCTCAGCGAGAGCACCAGCAAGTTGTGCTTCGCTGATCTGAAAACATCTAAGTGGCGAACCAGTATTTGTTCGAGAATCGCACGGCGTGTCAGAAACTGCAGCGTGTCGAGCTGCAGGGCGACCAGCAACTCGGAGTGCAAAATCCGAAGCGATGCAGTTGCATCGGACACAGGATGGCACGCTCGTAGAGTCACATGGAACCAGTTGATATCGCCGTCGATTTCATCCAGCAACGCCGAGATGACGAGAAACGTGTTGTTGATCCGGCAAGCGAAACGGAAGCTCACACCCATCACGTTGTGCTGTTGGATGCAACGCAGGCGGTTGACGCGTTCGCGTTCTTTCCGGCGTCGGAACACCTGTTGGATCATGGATGCCGACAGGTCTTGCAGGCGTTTGCGCTCGCGTGCAACCTTTTTGGCAATCATGCCGCGTGCGCGAGCCTGAATCTTGACGACCGCTTGCTCCTGGGCCTTCTTTCGCTGCACTTGTTGCCGCGCAAGGTATTGCTCCAGCCGGCGCAAAGCCACCGCTGCTGCTTGACGAACGCACAACTGCCGCACTTGCTGCAGTTTCTCGTGCTCCTCACTGAGAAACTGCGCCTGTTGTTGTAGCATGGCCGTCTCTGCTGGATGACGCCGAAGCGCTCCTTTTGGTTTGAGCCCCGGAAAAAGCACTTCGAGACTGCGAGACGTGTATTCCACGTAGAGCTTTTGACAGATTGCTCGGAAGAATGCCTGGCGCTCGCGCTGCGTCAAGACAGCAGAACTGATAGTTAGCAACGGGGCACACGTTTCCTAGTGTAGCAAGACAGATACGTACGGGATTTTCAAGTCGTTCTCGGTACGGTCCCATGCACATCTCAACGTGCCTGTGCGATAGCGACAGCACTTGGATGTGGTGCGGCACCGAGGAAATGTTGATAGCTGTGATGCGAAATGCCAGATCTGCGTCGAAGGCGATGGTAACGAGAGCGAAGAAAGATGCGTACGTCCGATAGCTGAAACACCGCGCCATCCGGAACTGGATCGGTAACCGCAACTCGAGCTGCTCGGTGTGCCGATGCCAGTGCACGCGTGGAAGCATTCGCGTGAGACAGTGGTGCCAATGCGCATCTACAGCTGGCGATCGCTGGATTTCACTTTTCCGGTACCACACAAGAGATTGAGGCAACACAAACGACAATGTGCCAAACCCAATGCTCAGCTTGAACCATTGACAGCGCCTCGGACAGTATGCACCCAGTAGCAATGCATTCTCCACTTCGTCTTCGTCAACGCGAACGATCATGCGCCGCCCACCAATGCGACAGATGCGAACGGCGACACTGGATGTCCAGCTGCGCGCCAGCAGGCCCTTGCCAACACATCGGTGCCGGGGTCGCTCCTCTCGTGCAGACATTGAGCCTCTGGTAGGAGACTGTGCTTCGACGGGCGTGTGTGGAACGATCATGGCCGACCTAGTTGTGGACGTCGGGGTCAATGCGACGATCGTCGGTACGGGGAAAGAAAAGGCGGGGGCGGCACCCATGCCAGGACGAGCCTTAAAAAACATCTTCTGCCCGTGCTGATCCGTGATCACCACATCAGCGTCGGGAATACTCAAGTGTGACACCATTGGGCGCTTGACGATGGAGCTGTGCTGATATTGCACCCGGATCGAGTCTAGAAGCTGTTCTAATCCCGTGTTGAGCTGCATTGTTTTGTGAACCATGTGCCGACACTTTTGCTCGATGTTGCTGTCGCTAGGAAGTACCAGAACCGCCACAAGATGAAGGTTGGCAGTGGTGAGTTCATTGAAAAATCGCGTGCCAAACACGTTTCGTACATGGGATGGCGAATGCATAATTGCGTCAGGTCTGCTTCGAGCGAGCGAACGACCCGGTCTACCTCATACCGCCGCATAAGGTCGATAATCTGGAATGGTTCATCAAATGAGACACCGCTGTCAGTGCGAAAGATGGCAAGGTCGTACCTCGCCCATGTCCAGTTTCTTCTTGAAATCCTGTTTGTCAGCGATTATTCCTAGGTCACTCGTCACCTTGGCAACTGCAAGCTTGAAGCGCACCACGCACCAGCAACAGCTCAAGGGATCGGCGAGTTTTGGCCATCCATGCTTTTAAGGCTTGCTCATGCTGTATGAGTGGGTCCGCACGCTCGCACTCCTTCAATGCCTTCGCGAGTCGAGCCACCGTCCGAGGTTTGCGCGCCTGCGCATTCTCTGTAGTTGTACTACGCTCCGCTGCTGTTGGGTTGTTGGGCGTCTGTCTGTGTCGGTAGGACATAACTGAGCTTGACGATCGCGATGATTGCCTCAGCTTGTCGAGTCGTGCAGGCGAGTGCGACGGGTACATGCCCTTCTTGGTTGGCTTGGGCATCGGCGCCACTTCAGGTGCAAATGCCTTCGTGACCGATTGCGAGCTGCAGAAAGCACCAATGCGCCAGTGCTGTAACAGCAGTCCGATACCGTCATTCTGGCTCGTAATCCACATTACTTACTGGTATTGATCAAGCGATGGCAGCTTGGTTCGCATCACGGCAAACATGCTTTTTAACTGTCCGCCATGGCAATACGTGTGAGAGTTGTGGTTATGCCTGGATTCCATCAAGCCCCAACATCACTCGGCAACCTTGCGCCCACATGACGAACAGAACTTGGCATTAACGGCACACTTGCTGCCGCATGCATCACAGTCATATGCAACGGGCGCTTTGAGCTCCGCGAACGCGGCCATCGCTCCATCCTTCTCTGCATGTGCCATAATGTCAGTATTTCGTGCGCACGAAACGACGCGAGACACTATGATGTCGTTAAAACAGTCTCTCGCTGTCAGTGTCCGGACAGGTCACTATTACGCGCCATTGCCATTTATTGCCATTGACAGTGAACCGCCCGCTGCGTCATGGGGATGGCGCTGCCGCTCCCGCGCGCCCGGAAGCGCCGTCGAGCGCCATGAAGAAGAAGCGATCGCCGTTCGAAGTGGACGCAGACGTGCTGGTGGTGTCCAGAGCCAAACGGCCTGCAATCAAGGGCAGCGTATGCCCCCAAGCCGAGGCGCTACCGCCGCTCGGATCTCCGGGCGGCAGTCGAGGTGGTGGCAATAATGCCCGCGGGACGCCCGACAAGCAGGCGGCGCACTCGCCCATGAGCATCGACGTGCTCGAGCAGAAGAAAATGCTGCTGCCGTATCTGGACAAGATCGAGTACATCAACTACCAGCTGCGGCAGCGCGGGCTGTTGCCCGAGGAAGAGCAGCCGTCAGCGGTGAGGGCGCCGGCGCCAAGCCGTGACCATGTAGCCGCTATCCAAGCCAGGAACGATCCGACTGCGCCAGTGGCACGCAAGGGCGGCGCCAAGCGATCGCCGGCCAAGATGACCTCGCCTCAGCATGGCGCACTGGGCGAGACGTGCAACCAGGAAGCGCCACTGACAACGGCAGCGCCAGCGACACACAAGAAGCCCAAGCTCACCAACGAAGTGTTCCGCACCAAGTACCCGCGCTTTGCTGCCCCGATCGCCAACTTGAGTGGCATGACGCCACGAGAACGACCGATCACGTGGTTGTTGCGCCTGATCGAAGACATGTTTGATGTGCTCACCACGGCGTACCTTGCCGACGATTACGCGGCCGCTGCCTTGCGTCCTGAGAGCCCGACGGTCGCGTCGCCACCAGGCACACCGACGCCTCCAATAGCGTTGCGTGCTGGTCGCCTCGCGATGCCAAACTTTGCGCGTCGGTATTTGGATCACACGCTCGGGTTGCCCGAACTCGCCGACCAAGACTCGCTCGATGTAATGTACAATGCCGAGCTTGTGATCGATCAATATGCACAGGTAGGTGAAACGCGTTTGCGCTGCCGTGACGCGTTATGGCAACTAAACTCACACGTGGTATCAGGTGGCGGTGTTTTCGTCCTTCCTGCGCGAGATCTATGACGACGACGCGCTCTTGTTCTTCCTCTTGCTGCGACGCAGCACTGTGAACGAATTCGATTTGGACCTGAGGGCCAAAGAAAAGGTCGCCATTTCGTCAGCCACCAGCCATCTGAAGAAGTACATCGTTGACGATCTGTACTCGGTTGCGCCGCATCCGCTCATTCCCGATGGCACCAAGCAGGCGCAGATTACTCGTCGTGGATGTGTTTGCGTGTTAAAGAGCTTCTTCACGCTATCCATGTCCGTGAGTGCTGGAACTCCGCCGATGCGGTCTGTGTCGTCACTCGTGTTGGCAGAGTACGTCGTTCATCAAAAGATTGTTCGCGCACAACCAGAAGGGAGTGAGCGTGATGTCATCACAGTCGAGGATTTTCTTGCGAGATGTATTGATCTGTTCAGAGAGATTGAAGAGGACATTATCGCTCAGTACAAGTACAACGATGATGGTGAGTTTATGAGCTCGCCACCTACGACGGAGTAATCATCGTTTGTGAATTTAACTGGAATGTAACAGGCGAGTCATTGAATAACCTGACAAGACTTCGGGAAACAATTATCAATGATGAAAAAATCGGCGCGTGGACTACTCACTACGAACAGGAAGAGCGCAAGTTGCGGAATATGAAAATCGATCTGCTGAAAATGGAGCGAAGTAATGAAAACAATCAGCATCGCATCCAGATCCGTCTGTTGCAGAATCGGATATCTCTGCAGGAGCAAGAACTCGAGCATATTCAAGGAAAGATAGCATCAACGGTTCAACTTGTGGACGGTGTATGGAAGGAGGTGTTGCGCCCGAAGGGAAGTATTGGCGCTGGAAAGAAACGAAAGGCGGCATCCTCTGCCAATGGCCGGAATGCATCAGCTTCCAGCACTGCTCCGACTGTCTCGTCCGTTCTCGGACGCTTTGAATGTTATATGAGCCGCTTGCAGCACAAGCACGCCATTGAAGTCAAAGCAGCGGCTGTTTTGTCAAAATCGTGGAAGCAGCAGCTCGAGGAGCTGAAGCTGCGCATGATCATCAAGATTCAGCGAGCATATCGAGCACGTCGACAAGCACGAGAGATCAAAAATAAAGCGCGCGAGGAGTTCCAAGAGAAAATACGTCAGCACGAGCAACGGCGGAAGAATGAAGACATGGAACGCAAGCGAATCCAATCATTACAAGAACGAGATGCTCAAAGGCACCAGGCGCGTCTTGAGGCAAAAAGACAGCAGGACGCAGACCAACGCAATCAACTGGACAAACGACAACAAGAGCTACTTAGCAAAATGCGCGAAGCTGAAGCCGAACAGAGGGCAGTGCAGCATAATCGTCAACTCATGTCGCACCTCGTTGGGAAATGGAAGCAGTTTGTCACGCAGCGCAAGAATTCGCGTCGAGCGACAAGGCTCTTCCTCAAGTTTCAATTCATGATCTGGAAGCGTCATTTTGCTGTGTATTTGCATCGCAAACATGCAGCAATCACGATCCAGCGAGCAGCTCGACACCACAAGGACCGCATAAATATGAAGAAGATTCTCAAGATGCGTGCCAAGCGGACAACCCTTGCGTCCAAATATCTTCGCAAAGTACAAATGCGGATGGTGGCAAAGCTCTTCAGTCATTGGCATGAATTTGCGGATGAACGTATCTATCTGCGCAACAAGTTCGATGCCATTTTCCATAAGCGCACAGCTCGGTGGTTCGGAAAGTGGGTCATCTGCACTCAGCAACTGAAAGAAGAAAAGCTGGAGGCGGTCTTGTCGATCCAGCGCGCATATCGTGGACGCCTCGCGCGGGGTGTACTGCAATTCAAGCGGCACCGGCATCGTTGCGCCGTCACGATCCAGCGCATATATCGTGGGCATCGCAGTCGACAGTCCACAGCTATTCTCCGGCGAGTTCGTACCTATCAAAGTGACAGAGGTCGTGCGATCCTTCAACGAGTCCGCTACCGGCAAGCCGTGCGCTGTTTTCAGATGCTTGCAGGCAACGCGCAACGAGAGCGAACAATCAAAACCATGCACAAAGCTCGTTTGCGACTGTGTCAGAAAAATCACCTCAAGAGTTGGTATCAATACGTCCAGCACCAGCTCGCTGAGAGAGCAGAATACCAACGACTGCTGTTCAAGAGCGCGGTATTGATTCAGCGGAATTTTAGACGATTGCATTGCCAGAAGATGTTTCGCATTGCGCTCGCTCGACACCGAGCTGCAATCACAATCCAGCGCGTTTACCGTGGCCACCGAGATCGACAATGGACGAGATGGCACCGGATGGAGATTCAAGCAGCGATACAACTGCAAACAGCTTGGAGAAAACGCAAGGCCAAGTTACTGGCAGACGCCGTTCGTGCAGAAAATATTCTGCTTTCTGCATACAAGGGTGACTACACTGCGACGAAGCGCGCTCTTGAACAAGGCTATTGGCATGTGCAAGACAAGGAAGGCAACACAATATTCCACTTGGTGGCTGCTGCTGCACATCGACGCCTGATCAAGCTCTGCCTCCGTTTTCGCTTGGACGTGAATGCTGTCAACCGAAGACAACAAACTCCGATGCATCTCCTCTTAGCGAACCTGCCACCTTGCATGTCCTTTGAAGACGAGCAAGACAAGCGACTGCGCGCCGAGAAAGTGGAATTGGCGACCTACATGATCGATCATGGCGCTTGGCACGAGGCTCCAGACGAGGAAGGGCTGACACCGTTGCTACTCTGCTCGGCGTTGGGTCAAACCGAAGCGGTCGATATGCTACTCGACCGCGCAGCAAACACGGATGCGCGTACGTGGACTGGCAAACTGAATGCCGCGCAACTGGCTGTTGAAGCAAACCATGCGGACACGTTAGCGGTGTTGCTGGCATCGCGAGGATTCGACTACGGTGATAATGGCAAGGACACGTTATATTTGCTTCACGCAACTGCGTCCCGAGGACTGATCGACTGTTTGCGCGTTCTCATCTCGCACTATGAGCAACGAGGGAACTTTGTTACCAATGAGTCGCCGATCAACGCACGCGATGAAGATGGCTATACACCCCTCATTTACGGAATTTGCAATGGCTTCGCGGACATCACGTCCTTCCTTCTCGAACACGGAGCGGATCCAGATGCGGTGGACTTCTTTGGTCGCTCACCGCTTCACTTTGCTTTGTCGTTTGGTACGAATGGCCACGTCGAGATAGTCAACCAGCTAACCATGTACGAGGCAAACGTGAACGCAAAGGACTACGATGGGGATGCTCCATTGCATGCGAGCTGTGATCGTGATGAGCGCCTCGCTTGTACGGCAGCATTGCTTCACCACGGAGCTGCCATCGCGTCCAATGCTCTTGGCAACCATCCAAGTCACATCGCTGCGTGTCACGGCGCAGTTCAGACACTCAAACTACTGGTTGAATATGGCGCGGATATGAACTTAAAGAACTATGAAGGCAAGACGCCGCTTGGAATGGCGCGCATGTATGGCCAACAGAGTGTAGTTGCCTACGTGAAAGAACACTTTGCACAGGAAGCTCAGGTTGTGGCTGAACTGAAGCTGCACGAAGAAGAGCAAGCAGCCGCGAAGGCGGCAACCGAGCAGCTGTTGGGCATCACAGAAGATCTCGAAGAGCCCGACAAATCTGAGGACCAAGCATCCAGATTCCCTGAAATGACGGCACTAGACTGGGAAGAAGCACTTGCCCATGGGTTTCGCTTGGGCAAACTGGCTGAATGGACACTTTACGTGGATGTTAAATCTGAATTCCCGTTCTACGTCACGACCACCAACGGAGATCCCGTGTGTTCGTGGGAGATGCCTGTTGAATTCGATGCCGCGCTTGGGGAGGACTGGGATATTGTCCGCTACGAGACTGGTCGCGGCGGGTCTTCGCGAGCCGTAAGCATTGCTCGCAGCGCTAGCGCGTCCAGCAACATCAGCCACACCAGCTCAACACACAGCACCAACTCGTCGGTCAAAGGATCTTTCCGACGTGCGTTGCGGTACTCCTACCGCTTCCACAATCGCGTCACGGATGAATACAGGACGACCCTCCCTCCCATCAATCTTGACATGCTTCAGGATGTCGTACAACGCTCGAAGCGCCACAAACAACTGCGCGCACGTGTGCACAAAGTGTCTACGGAATCGAGTGCATCAGCCATGGAATACATGCGCTTTTTCCAAAACTTTGAAGAAGAAAGTGCACAAACTCGTGCTGAGTTGCAGGCAGCGCGCAAAATCCAGCGTCACTATCGCGCTCGTCGAACACGGATCCTGCTCCGTGCCCTGTTGTTCGAGAATAAATGTGCCATTCACATGCAGCGTGCCTTCCGTGGACGCAAAGCAAGACGTCAAGCATCTCATGAGCGCTTAAGACATGCCAGTGCGACCAAAATCCGGGCAGTCTGGACAGGATATCAAGTGCGTCTGAAAGAGAAGCAAGGTCTTCATGCCGCCCGCGTATTGCACCGACACCGTTGGTTTGCTGCACGCAAGATCCAGCGACTGTTCCGAGGACACACGGCACGCCGGGCGTTATATCGAATCAAGGTCGTCAGGAAACTTGGTCCTCGTAGCTACTTTGACTGGCAAGAAGCCCGAAAACACGCAGTGGCTGTCCGCAAGTACAAGGTTTGGGATGAGCTGGAACTGCGCGAACAGTTTCCAGGGGTGTATTTCTATTGTCATCACGTGACCGGAAGCTGCAGTTGGGACAAGCCGAAAGAGTGGATCGCCGCCGATCGCGTGGCATTCGAGGAGCGGCGTCAGATGTTCGCGTGGGGCTTTACTGTCGCAATGAAGTCTGCCGCGATCCGTCTGCAACAACACTGGCGTGCGCGAGTGGCACGTATTTCGTTTCGCGTGATTATGAAGGCGGTGCATCTAATGAAGGCGTGCAAGCGCGAATACCTCGAAGATCCAACGAACTTGGTCAAGATGGGAAACTATGTGTTATATTTACACACCATTGTGCACGACTACGAGCGCGCGCGACCGATCTACGCACGATTGATGCGCATGATGGCGCAGCGCGGGCCAGACGTGCCGTTCATCTTGCTCTCATATGGTCTGTTTCTTTACGTGACGTGCGCCGAGGATGTCTCGGTGGTTGAAGAAATGATCTACCGTGGTAAGCAGCAAGACAAACAGCTGATCAAGTACAAAATGGCGTACCTTGGCTTTTTTCGGCAGTCCATGGTTCAGAACCCATTCGATTGTGAGAGCAACCTGAACTATGCCGTGTGCTTGCAGTGGCTATTGGAGCAATACTCCGAGGCGACCAAGTATTACTTGCGAGCCATTGCTGCCAACCCTCACCGACACGGAACGATGGACCTGTTTCAGGAAATGCTGAATCGCAAGAAGTCTAATGACAAGCTTCACATCAATCAGAAGCCAAAGGTAAAACCGAAATCTGATAAAGAGCGGATGCAACAAAAGTTGGCGGAGAACGAAGCTTACGATGCATACGAGTTGTTTCGCCGCTGGCAAGTGGCCCAAGCGGCAGAAGACGATGCTCGACGCCGTGACGAGCAACAAGCACAGCGCGACAGTGCCGATCGACTGGCAGCAGCAAAGAAAATCCAAGCGCGCTATCGTCGTCGGCGCGCCATTCGGGTGATGAATCGTTTGAAGCTCGAAAAGAACTTGGCCACGTCGATCGCTGAGCTGGCTCAACAAAAACAAATCTACGACCGCGTTGTGAGCGCGTTTGAGCACTTGTTTCTGGCTGAAAAGGAGCACAAGCACTCGAAACACGTCGGATGGATGGGAGGCAAGAAGCAACCACAACTGAGTGTGCCAACGACTCAGCTTGAGGCGTTGTTTAACGAGCTGAGGGTTTCGTTGACGCCAGAAGAACTCCACGCAACAACTCAAGAATTCCGGGAGCAGCATCCCAAACTTCAACACGTGAACGTTATGGACGTGTGCAACTTTGCTGAGCGTAGCTCATTTCTTCATTCAAAGTTGGTAGCCAAAAAGTGAGGATGTATAACTGACATGGCAGCCCCATCTTTCCGAGAATATTTGGTCGAACAAGTTCATGCATTGTTTCACTTGCCGCAATCTAGATGTGAACGACTGGCATTCGAGGTAGGTCGGGTAATCGGTTGAACCAAGGAAACAATCTCCGACGAAGTTCATAGTATTTACGTGCTCGTCGAGTTCAAGTCGGTCAGTTCCACAGCATAAGGGCGAGTACTAAACAAAATTCTTCACATACAAACAATTCAATTAGACTTGGAACACCACAACTGTACAAAGCTTGGCGATCAAGCGACATGCACCGTGAAGCAGGTCCACTGTGTTGAGATGCCGATCTGAGATCATGGAGACGAGGTGGGACTTCAGGCGTCCAGCTCAGCATTGCGTACCGACAGTACAGATTCGGACGAATCGATATGACGGACACAAAACAATGACAACTGGATTTTTCTGTATTGAGTTTTTTTTTCCGGTACGCACAGAATTGTGGCGGGCAACCAAGTTGTGGCGCGCGTCCAGCGGTGCGCAAACAGAGCAGAAATCGCGCCAAATGGACGGCGTCAATGTCGACGACGCCCTAGCAGCGTTGCTGTCCTTGCGCATCGCGATGATGCCGAGAATTCGGAGTCGGGCAACGATGATGACAACGATGCGGAAGCGCCATCTGGACGTACGTCACTCGGCGACGCACGTACACGATAGCGGTCAAGGTCGAGATTCTCGATGCGCTGCACGACGGGCGCTCCGTGAGTTTGCTAGCTGACGAGTACGGGTTGCATTGCCGCACGGCAATATACGGCTGGCTCAAGAAGGAAAGCAAGGTGCCCAAGACAAGAAGCGCAGCAAGGTGTGTCTCGGAGGTCAAGGGCGGCGGGTCTTGTTTTCACGGGAAGAAGATGTCGTGCAATGGATTAAGGACCTACGGCGCGAGGACTATCCACTCAAGACAAGTCACGTTGTCCAGCTCATGCGCGAGGAGTATGACGAGTGGACAAGCGCGGACCTGGCGACGCGAAAGGATGACAATATGCACGTCGACAACTTCATGTTGCACACGTCCGACGACTCCACACCAGCGACAATTGACGCATGATCGCTCCAATCCACTTCATATCGACGAGGATCTTGTTGCTTGGGGTCTTGAAGAAATCGTGAAAGTGAGCGGTCAACCTCCTCGAGAGGAGTTACTGTCGATGGCAGAACCAGGTGCACCAGCAGTTAAGGTCTCCGCAACTGCTGGTGCVCCTGAACTAGGCGTGGCGCGCAGTTCCCTTGTCTATCAAGAGTCGAATCGAGCGACCAGAGTGCCGCTCACGTCAAGCGTCTGTTCATTATTCCATCTAAATGATCGCCATCCTCCAGCGGCTCCGTGGTACGCGTAGGGAGTCCGTACCAGCAATCGTTGCCACACCCCAAGCGCCTAGATTTTGGGCTGTGGCACAAGCGTGGCACAAACGAAACGTATAGTTCAAATTGCGAGCTGCATTGTACTATTGGAGATCGCATTTGATCAAGCACACCAGAAAAATTGTCCCTAGCTTGAAGCTAGTTGGAATAGTGAACCTCATTGACTGCGATGTCAGCACGCACGACTATCGAAAGTCGAGCTACAGCGCTTCCGCATCGGTTGGAGACTTGAGACGTCACAAGGCTCGTGTGGGACACAAAACGACTTCTTATTGCAGGATTGGTTATGCAGTGCTCATTTGCTCTACCAGAGCCAGTCACAAACGGACATTTGGTACATAAAGGCTCGACAATGAATCAATTATGCCAGTTTGTACACAAACTACAGGAATTAATTTGCGGTCTGTGCGACGGACATGTTCATTGGCTCCGTGACGACGCGTCACTGACTCCGCTAGAACTGACGCAAGCCATGCGTGACCGATGCGCTTCTTGGTCATGAACTGGGCACGACAGCTAAGCCATGACGCCTCTTTGACCTGAGGGGTTGCTTGCACGTGAAGCGATTTGACAGTCGTTCCGGTGTGGATGTGATGATGCTGGTGCGAGGTATGTGCGCCTTACCAGCGTGTTCTTCGATAAAGCATGTTTCGTCGCGACTGCGAATTGATAATCGAAGTCTGCATACTATTCGATGAACCCTGCTTTTCAAGCGCTATGAACTTCATAGCGATTGCGGTGCATAGTATGAACCTAACGAAGCCGTCAATCTGAATCATTCGGACGTGACGCGCACTTTTGGCCGGTGATACGCGGGCCATTCCTGGTTCACCAGTCGGGACCAGCGTGCGACGAACCGCGCTCAGCATCAAGTCGACAGACATGGAATGGCACCAAGCGGGTGGACCACGGCGTGTGTCTATGCAGGCAGGGGGGGGGGACGTGTGGATTGGATTGGCGTGAGAAAAGGCTCCGCAGAAATGAAGTCTTTGACCACGAGCGAGTGCTGCGCGGGTACTGTCCTGCGGATCGCAGATTGGTGCATGTAGCGAGCGCGAGGTGCGTGCGAGGGATCTGGTATTGGTGGACTACGATCCAGCGAAGCATGTGATCATGCGAGTGAAAGTTGCAGCAAGAGTGGTGTGCTGTGGCCTGAGAGGACGCTGTTCCTGGTGGCATCGACGAAGTTGGTCGGCACAGCAGCCATGTGCAATGCCCAGCGAGTTGCAGACGTGGAATAGCTTGAAGACGGTGTTGCGCGATCAATATGGACGAAGGGACACGCCCGATGAGGTCGTGGCGCAGCTATTGCTATATATATTGCAGCAGCGCAAATGGCACATGAAGTCGAACATGGAAGATGCAACGGCGTTGCGGGTGATGAGTAAGGGTTTGTTCATCCCTAAAACAACGAAGATCACCGCATTCACAAACGGCATCGACGAGTGGGCCAGAGGGCTGGTCCGGGTCAGCAGCCCAATGACGTTGACCGAAGCTGCGAATCTGGCGATACGGCTACGAGGAAGTGGCGAGCAGCGCAAAAAAGAATTTTGATTGACGAGGAAAGGTGTTCCAGATGACGGGCAAGCGCGGTCGTGGCAAGGACGGTAGTCAACGCGATCGGTGTCGGCCAAGCGACGGCGTAGTGCGCAAGGTCAAGTGGCGCAAGATCATGGCAAACACTAGAACCGTGATGGAGGTTGCAGTTGGTGCTGCAGACTGCACTGTCGGTGTGTTCATGCCAGCGCCATGTCGTGGCCGGCTACTGATCGCGCCGGCAGGAGCGCGGGTATAGCGTGGCAACGTGGTCGTCCCAGAGGTGAATCTAGAAGGGTGCAAGACTAAACTTCCATCACGCAGTGCGCTTGGCATGTTGGTTCCGCTGGACGAAGACATGAAGATATTGGATGATGGCGAGTTATCGCGAGAAGTTGTGCGAGCATGGCTGAGTGAAGTACAGTCGAGTGGTCAGCCGATGGAAGCTGAGAGCGAGTTCCAGCTGGATCATTTGGAGGATGGTAATCGTGAGTTGCTGCTGCAGGCACTACGATACTATCCGACGTTGTTTGCAAAACCGACTGGCTGTCCACCTGCGACGACAACGGAGGTACAGCACCGCATCAACACTGTTTGTTGTTGTTGTTGTTGTTGTTGTTGAGGTCTATTACGTACGCTGATTACCAGTAACGATTGACCATCCTAGAAGTTGGTGTGGATTAATTTAGGAGGCCGGTGCGAAGTGGTTGCCAATGTCTTGGCCGGGGGCGCTGCGCTTGCGGGGACTGTGGCGGCTCCGGAGCGTGACGTGTGTGCCGCGTGGCTGGCGCTGGTGATGGAGCGGGTGCTGGGGCGAAGCCCGGCGTTCGCCGCGTTTCGAGAGCAGTGCGTACGTTGATCGGAATCGCCCCAATGGCGGCGCCATATGTGGGTGAGGATCACATGGACGTCGGCTTTCCAGAGAGCTAGGAGGTGTGCCCGTACCTGCTGAGTGCAAAGGCCATCAAACGTTGGGCATCGGGCGAGGAGCTCCTTGACAACTCGTGATGGGAGTTGCAAGGTGAAGATAGCGTCGGTCCACCAGTCGGCGTCAGAGATGGCCACCRTGGCACCCCAGGTTTGTTTCAGTATCGCCCATGCTGTTTGTGCCTTCGAGCACAACCACTCTTGGTGGTATGGGTCCGCCAGAGACTCCGTGCATTGACATCGTGTCGTTCGGGTCGCATGGTCCCAGCGGGGCCATTGACCAGCTTTGAAGCGATGGAAGGTCTGGGCTTCCGACGCGGACACTGAGGGATCTTGATGCAGCCTCTTCCAGCGGAGGCGTTTGAGGGCGGCGCGGACGGTCCTCGCTGCTGTCGGCTTCGGCGATGACTGCGGTGCCGCCGCTGGTAGCGCCGCTGCCCACGCAAGCTTGAAGGTGACGTGTCGAGCGTGATGTCCGCTGTAAAGCTGTAGTGTCGTGGCGACCGCAGGATGACTGCAGAAGCGCCTATCTTCTTGAAACCATGCTCGAGAGGCTGTGCGGAAGCTGGCCACATGCTTGATCTCCTTGCGCTCGACGACGTCGGTGCTGAGGGCGGTACGTTGGATGAACCATGTATCGTCGCCGTGGACGATCTCCACGCAATGTTCACCGTCAGGTTCCGCCATGAGTTGTTTGGGCAGTAAAGGTCTAATGAGCAATTGTGGGAAGCTTGCGCACAAACTGACGATGAGGAGCTCGATTTGTCTTGCCACTGCGTTGCTGGGACACGGATATGTCAGATGTCGAAGCGACCATGCTGTATGCCCAGAGCTGACCCAAGTCAACGTGAGTATGTCCTTCACCTTGGTTCCGTCAGCCGTCAGGAGATTGAAGGCTTGGGCGTCGAGTCCATCTCCAGAAGGACCAACAACGGCTCCAGGTATTGCTATGTCGAGCTCATCAAAGGCAGGGCCAAGAACCCAGCCATGCAAACGGTGGTCGTCACTGGCGAGTTGTTCCCAGGCGTGGTAGGACTTGACATGCTTCGATACCAGCTGGTGGATGATATTCTCCATCAGCTGCGAAGAACAACTGTATATACCTTGATAGTGCAGTACGACGCCTGCGTTG